>JAWQEG010001179.1:0-262500 GCA_033782935.1 Petrolisthes cinctipes
CTTAAATAAAAAAAAAAAAAGAAACGTCATAATATAAAAAGAAACGTCATAATATAAAAAAGAAACGTCATAAATATAAAAAAGAAATGTCATAATATAAAAAAAACGTCATAAATATAAAAAGAAACGTCATAAATATAAAAAGAAACGTCATATATAAAAAGAAACGTCATAAATATAAAAAGAAACGTCATAAATATAAAAAGAAACGTCATAAATATAAAAAGAAACGTCATAAATATAAAAGAAACGTCATAAATATAAAAAGAAACGTCATAATACAAAAAGAAACGTCATAAATATAAAAAGAAACGTCATAATATAAAAAGAAACGTCATAAATATAAAAAGAAACGTCATAAATATAAAAAAGAATAGTCATAAATATAAAAAAGAAACGTCATAAATATAAAAAAGAAACGTCATAATATAAAAAGAAAGCAACGTCATAATATAAAAAGAAACGTCATAATATAAAAAAAGAAACGTCATAAATAAAAAAAGAAACGTCATAATATAAAAAGAAACGTCATAATATAAAAAGAAACGTCATAAATATAAAATGAAACGTCATAAATATAAAAAAGAAACGTCATAAATATAAAATGAAACGTCATAAATATAAAAAAGAAACGTCATAAATATAAAAAAAACGTCATAAATATAAAAAGAAACGTCATAAATATAAAAAGAAACGTCATAATATAAAAAGAAACGTCATAAAAAAAAAGAAACGTCATAATATAAAAAGAAACGTCATAAATATAAAAAGAAACGTCATAAATATAAAAAGAAACGTCATAAATATAAAAAGAAACGTCATAAATATAAAAAGAAACGTCATAAATATAAAAAAGAAACGTCATAAATATAAAAAAGAAACGTCATAAATATAAAAAAAGAAACGTCATAATATAAAAAAAAGAAACGTCATAATATAAAAAAAGAAACGTCATAAATATAAAAAGAAACATCATAAATATAAAAAAAGAAACGTCATAAATATAAAAAGAAACGTAATAAATATAAAAAAGAAACGTCATAAATATAAAAAGAAACGTCATAAATATAAAAAAAGAAACGGTCATAAATATAAAAAAGAAACGTCATAAATATAAAAAGAAACATCATAAATATAAAAAGAAACGTCATAAATATAAAAAAGAAAAGTCATAAATATAAAAAAAGAAACATCATAAATAAAAAAGAAACATCATAAATATAAAAAAGAAACGTCATAAATATAAAAAGAAACGTCATAAATATAAAAAAGAAACGTCATAATATAAAAAGAAACACCATAACAAACTCATATAATTATACTTAAATATTTCTTAGTATTCGTCCGTAAAGAAACATACATGAAGACACACATACATACACACACACATACACACATTCACAAAGTAATCATTAAGGGGAGAGAGTATGCTTTTGGTGCATTAGAGTGCCTTGATTCCTCCAAACTATGCCAGCAGGAAACAACAGGACCAGATGAACGAATATAATGGAGGTCTGTTGTTGTTGGGAATAGTTAGGAGGAATCATTATCTCTATATATGTCAAAACTATACCCTCCCATTAATTAAGGGGGTGCGGGAGTAGGGGACAGGCTTGGGGGGGGCGGGGGTTGAGGGGGTGCGGGAATAGGGGACAGGCTTATGGGGGGGGGGGGTTGAGGAGGTGCGGGAATAGGGGACAGGCTTGGGGGGGGGGGTTGAGGGGGTGCGGGAATAGGGGACAGGCTTGAGGGGGGCGGGGGTTGAGGAGGTGCGGGAATAGGGGACAGGCTTGGGAGGGGGAGGGGGTTGAAGGGGTGCTGTAATAGGGGGACAGGCTTGGGGTGGGTAGAAAGCCTGTCCCCTATTCCTGCACCCCCATAACCCCCCCCCCCCCCCACCAAGCCTGTCCCCCTGCTCCCCCCTAACCGGCCCCCCCCCCAACTCCCGCATCCCCTAAAAGACTACTATTATTACACACATACCGTACTGTAAATACACGTCTGCACATGTTGAAGCTTACACAAACACACACAGTCACGCACTGAGTCATATACTGGACACACACACACACACACGTTCTCTCGCTTTCATGAATACTAATGTGCGCTTGTACTGACAGAATACATTTCCAAGCTACACACACACACACACACACACACACACACACACACACACACATAGATAAGACGACAGAAGCTGAACACATATATAATTATCTTCTGGTCTAATGTATACAATTATTAAGAGGAGAGAGTACAGTGTTGGTAAATCTGAAGCAACTGATTCCTTCAAACTATTCCAAGCAACAGAACAACACCATTATGTTTGTTATTAATCTGGTGGTCCTGTTTCATGGCAATATTATATACTTTGGAGGAAATCAAGACTCTCTAATGTATGTATGTATGTACCAATTAACACACAGAGACAGGATACACACAGTTAGTTACAAAGCATTAACCATGAGTCAAATAAACAAAAACGAAACACACACATACACACATACACACTGCAAGCAATAACAAACGCAGTGAGGGATTACTTCCTTTGTTGATAGTCTTTGGGGGATAGGCTACTCAGTACATGGCTTCTCTCTCTCTCTCTCTCTCTCTCTCTCTTGTAGGAAAAAAAAGACAACTAAAAATATCAATGTTATAATATCAAGTTCTTCCACTCTCTCTCTCTCTCATGTAGAAATAAAAAACTAAAAATATCAATGTTATAATATCAAGTTTTTTTTCTCTCTCTCTCTCTCTCTCTCTCTCTCTCTCTCTCTCTCTCTCTCTCATGTAAAAAACAAAATAACTAGAAACATCAAGTCTTTCCTTTCCTACCATACGCTAAATCCCTCTTATTCTGAATTACAGTGAATGAATGAATGAATGAATGAATGAATGTAAACTTTAAGAATGTGTACTGTGTTGTATGAGCAGAACACAGGAAGATAACATTGTTGGTCTTACTAAACTAGAATTTTTTTTTTTTTTTTAATTTGTGGCGAAAACAAAGTAAAATCAGGTTATGAATGAATAAATAAATAAATAAATAAATAAATAAAGTAAAAAAAGGCCTTAGATACAAGACTCGTGTGCATTCCAGTGTTTATAATTAGCATATGAGAACCTATAGGTGTATATATAATAATTATTTGGTGTGGTTGGTTATCGATTGCATTATAATTACCAACCAACAAATAAACCAAGGAATTAAACGATGGAGTCGGTACATATTTGCCAAGTTAAAATATAGATAAATAAATTGAAGTACAGTACAAGTGTAGTGTAAAAAGATAGTGAAAATAAATAAATAAATGAATTGAAGTGTAGAACAAGTGTAAGAAGATGGTGAAAATGTAAATAAATAAATAAATTGAAGTGAAGTACAAGTGTAAGAAGATGGTGAAAATGTAAATAAATAAATAAATTGAAGTGAAGTACAAGTGTAAGAAGATGGTGAAAAAGTAAATAAATAAATTGAAGTGTAGAACAAGTGTAAGAAGATGGTGAAAAAGTAAATAAATAAATTGAAGTGTAGTACAAGTGCAAGAAGATGGTGAAAAAGTAAATAAATAAATTGAAGTGTAGAACAAGTGTAAGACGATGGTGAAAAAAAAAAAAAAAAATTGAAGTGTAGAACAAGTGTAAGAAGATGGTATAACTGAAAATAAATAAATAAATTGAAGTGTATGAAGACGGTGAATGATGAAATGGTTATAGTGAATGGGTTGTTGTACTGTAGTGGGGGGAAGCACAGTCATATCCAGTGAATTTATAATGAATGGACCATGCGACATTTCTTTCTCGTCGGTCTGTATGTAACCTTTTCCCTCCCCTCCATGACCCTCACTCTGCCCTTCCTTTCCTTTCACTGTATTTCCTCTCACTCTAATTATCCAACCCACTCATCCTCCTCCTCCTCCTTCGTCTAAATCCTTGTCTGTCTTCTTTCTCTTCCATTCACTCTAATTATCTATCCTACTCCTCCTCCTCCTCCTCCTTCGTCTAATTCTAATCTTTCTTCTTTCTCTTCCATTCACTCTAATTATCCAACCCACTCATCCTCCTCCTCCTTCTTCGTCTAAATCCTAATCTTTCTTCTTTCTCTTCCTTTCATTCTAATTATCCAACCCACTCATCCTCCTCCTCCTCATCCTCCTTCGTCTAAATCCTTATCTTTCTTCTTTCTCTTCCATTCACTCTAATTATCCAACCCACTCATCCCACTCCTCCTCCTCCTCCTCCTTCGTCTAATCCTAATCTTTCTTCTTTCTCTTCCATTCACTCTAATTATCCAACCCACTCATCCTCCTCCTCCTTCGTCTAATTCTAATCTTTCTTCTTTCTCTTCCATTCACTCTAATTATCCATCCTACTCATCCTCCTCCTCCTTCGTCTAATCCTAATCTTTCTTCTTTCTCTTCCTTTCATTCTAATTATCCAACCCACTCATCCTCCTCCTCCTTCGTCTAAATCCTTATCTTTCTTCTTTCTCTTCCTCTCACTCTAATCATCCATCCTACTCATCCTCCTCCTCCTTCGTCTAATCCTAATCTTTCTTCTTTCTCTTCCTTTCATTCTAATTATCCAACACACTCATCCTCCTCCTCCTTCGTCTAAATCCTAATCTTTCTTCTTTCTCTTCCTCTCACTCTAATTATCCAACCCACTCATCCTCCTCCTCCTTCGTCTAATCCTTATCTTTCTTCTTTCTCTTCCTCTCACTCTAATTATCCAACCCACTCCTCCTCCTCCTCCTTCGTCTAAATCCTTATCTTTCTTCTTTCTCTTCCATTCACTCTAATTATCCAACCCACTCATCCCACTCCTCCTCCTCCTCCTTCGTCTAAATCCTTATCTTTCTTCTTTCTCTTCCTTTCATTCTAATTATCCAACCCACTCATCCTCCTCATCCTCATCCTTCTTCGTCTAAATCCTTATCTTTCTTCTTTCTCTTCCATTCACTCTAATTATCCAACCCACTCATCCTCCTCCTCCTTCGTCTAAATCCTTATCTTTCTTCTTTCTCTTCCTTTCACTCTAATTATCCAACCCACTCATCCTCCTCCTCCTCCTTCGTCTAATCCTAATCTTTCTTCTTTTTCTTCCTCTCACTCTAATTATCCAACCCACTCATCCTCCTCCTCCTTCGTCTAAATCCTAATCTTTTTTCTTTCTCTTCCATTCACTCTAATCATCCATCCTACTCATCCTCCTCCTTCGTCTAATCCTAATCTTTCTTCTTTCTCTTCCTCTCACTCTAATTATCCAACCCACTCATCCTCCTCCTCCTTCGTCTAATCCTAATCTTTCTTCTTTCTCTTCCTCTCACTTTAATTATCCAACCCACTCATCCTCATCCTTCTTCGTCTAAATCCTTATCTTTCTTCTTTCTCTTCCTTTCACTCTAATTATCCAACCCACTCATCCTCCTTCGTCTAAATCCTTATCTTTCTTGTTTCTCTTCCATTCCTGTCCCACCCAATCCCTTCAAAAACCTCTCCCTCTCTCTCTCTCTCTCTCTCTCTCTCTCTCTCTCTCTCTCTCACACACATCCTGCATGACCTTTCCATCTTTTTCTTCTTTTTCTTTGTGTTTTCCTCCCCCTCTTTCTCTTCCTATCTTATCTCCTTGCCTGTCTTTCTCCCCTCTCTTCTCTCCAGCCATCATAACAAACTATACACTATCATAAAGTATATCACATACTTCGACATACCACTCAATAACATATACACAAAGATTTATACTGAATAATAAAGCATTAACACAGTATTTTTCATCATATTGACTACAACATATTATTACTGTACTCACTTGCTCACTCTCCATTTTAAGTTACACCATACCAGTCTACACCATAATAATAATAATAATATGATAATGTATCTTACTCGACCACCATGTAAATTATTAACTTAGCATCACTCCATAACATTTCCTATACCACACCACACCACAATATCATTCCATACCACATTACATCACACCACACTACACTACCACATCATACTACCATTCCATACCACATCACACTACCACTGCACCACACTACCACTACACCATATCATTTCCTTACCACACCATCACCACACCACACAATAATACCACCATGAATGTATTGTACCATGAAGCCAGTCTGTTATTAATACTCTGTGGTCAAGTGTAATTGGACAAAATACCCAGGAGGATTTGACCACCATAACATAAGATAGCCGACCCACAGAGAAGGAAGTGTTTAAGGAGGTAGTACAGTACAGTGATGGTAAATCTGGAGCAACTGCATGATTCCACCAAAGTATTCCAAACAACAGGCCACCATTATTTTGTGTGTGCTAATCTGGACCTTTTTTCTGGCAGTGTAGTAATCCCTTAATTAAAGTGTTTTGACAGAGTGTTTCCCACGGTACATGAGTCAGTCTGCATGTAACCCTATAATATACAGGCATTATACCCTACATGGCTTCATCTGTATCGTACATTAAGGGACCCTGTGATGTAGTCAGAAAATTGGAGATAAACGAGTCTTTCAAATATTGCCACGAAACACACACACCTATATATATATATATTATAGAAGGTGCTTGTTTCGTGGCATAGTCAGGAGGATTCAGAAGCCTCCAATTTTTATACACGATCACCAAAGGGTCCTTAACACAGTAATCTATGCGTTAATATAATAATTCTAAATAA
This sequence comes from Petrolisthes cinctipes, assembly GCA_033782935.1. NCBI lineage: Eukaryota > Metazoa > Arthropoda > Malacostraca > Decapoda > Porcellanidae > Petrolisthes > Petrolisthes cinctipes. Next base: position 6,688 of record JAWQEG010001179.1, read on the forward strand.
TATACTGTATATATATTATACCTCTTCCTTTCTTCACTATTTACAACGCCACACTGCACTCGATCACAACACACACACATACACACACACACACACACAATACGGCACACTGTCACTGCACCCGACCACCACCATACACACACACACACACACACTGCACCCGACCACCACCATACACACACACACACACACTGCACCCGACCACCACCATACACACACACACACACTGCACCCAACCACCACCATACACACACACACACACACACCCATATACGCCACACTGCACCCAACCACCACACACACACACACACACATGCACCTTTCCTTCCCTGATTTTCTCACCATATCCTCCACCCCTTCCTCTTAATTCCTTCCCCCCCCCCATCCCCTTCCCTATCCCTTCCTACTCCTCCTCTGCAACCAGACTCCGGAATGTAAAAACGTTGGTGCTGTCTCTTGAGGCTAGTTGGGGTTACATACAGAGAAACGTTTTTGTTCCTCCCTCCCTCTCTCTCTCTTCACTTAACTGTTTCTATTCTCTCTCTTTCTCTCTCTCTCTCTCTCTCTCTCTCTCTCTCTTTCTCAACTGTTTCTATTCTCTCTCTCTCTCTCTCTCTCTCCCTTCACTTAACTGTTTCTATTCTCTCTCTCTCTCTCTCTCTCCACCAAGCTGCTTTACTTGTCTCTCTCTCTCTCTCTCTCTCTCTCTCTCTCTCTCTCTCTCTCTCTCTCTAACTGCATCTCTTGTTTTCACTCTCTCTCCACCAAGCTGCTTTACTTCTCTCTCTCTCTCTCTCTCTCTCTCTCTCTCTCTCTCTCTCTCTCTCTCTCTCTCTCTCTCTCTCAGCTGCTAATGTTTATGTGTTCCTATCTGTATCTATTCTATCTTTATTGTATGTTATTATCTTTCGTTCATTTTTGTCTGACTTTCTGTGTCCCTATGTGTGCCTTCTCTCTCTCTCTCTCTCTCTCTCTCTCTCTCTCTCTCTCTCTCTCTCTCTCTCTCTCTCTCTCTCTCTCTCGTTTATTCCTTTTTTTAGTCATATTACCCTTTTTATTTTTGGGGAAGGGCTTGACCTACATTTTATCTTTCATTCTAATACCACTCATTCTTTTATGGTCGTCATCAATTTTATATTCCCTCCCTACTTCTCTCTCTTTCTATATCTATCTATCTATCTTTGTAATATATTTCTATCTACGTATCTAACTCTATATCGTTCTATTAATCTCTTTCTCTATCTCTCTCTCTCTCTCCTAGTACTACATCCTCCTTATGATTCCCCCCCTCTCCCCTCCTTCACCCCCCCCCCATTTATCTCTCCCCTCCACGTTCCCTCCCTTCTTTTTTCTTTCTGGGGTTCTCTCCATTTCGCCTCGCTTTTCTCTCCTCTTTTTTGTTTTTCAATATTCCTCCTCCTCCTCCTTTTTCGTACTCCATCGTTTCTCTTCCACCCTCCCTGTCCCTCCCTCTTCCTCCTCTGACTCTCCCTCACTTCCTTCCTCTGTCTCTTTTCCATCTCTCTTCTCATTCATCTATCCCTTTTCTTTACATCTCTTCCTCTCTTCCTCCTTCTCTCTATCTCTCTCCTCCCCCGATTTTCATTCCTCCATTACATTCCTTCAGTCTCAACATCTCTTTTCTATATACCTGCTTCTCCTTTCCCATTCTACTCCCTTCCCTCATCAGAAACTTTCAACCAAACATCTTGACAAATATTTCGAAAGCAGCCCCCAACTCACATTATTATCTATAGACGCTCGATAATGATCTCAACTTTGTTACTTTTTCAGGATGTAGTGGTGGACGAACTGTAGAATAAAACCATTTCCACTCGTTTTTCACTGTGTCCTAAACTAAACTGTGTCCTAAAAAATGTAGTGTTTACATTTTGTGTGGTCTCCTTTCCATCTGTTTCATTGCCAGTGAGAGATGCATATATATGGAGGGATTGCTGGATGGGTGAGTGGGGAGGAGCCTTCTACTATTATATATTATCCCTATATTACTAGTTAGTTGCTTAGACCGAAACAGCCTTGAAAGGATCAATTGGGTTGCTGCTGCTGTTTGACTTCTTTTGTATTCCCCTCTATTCCTCCTTTCATTTCTCCTCCTTTCGTCTTCATGGTGATGCTTCTGGTATCGTCAGCCAAGTCTCTCCATTCCTTTCTATTCCTCTATCTCTCTATAATTCTACCCCTCCTTCCATCTCTCTATAATTCTACCCCTCCTTCCATCTCTCTATAATTCTACCCCTCCTTCCATCTCTCTATAATTCTACCTCTCCTTCCATCTCTCTATAATTCTACCCCTCCTTCCATCTCTTTATAATTCTACCTTTCCTTCCATCTCTCTATAATTCTACCCCTCCTTCCATCTCTCTATAATTCTACCTCTCCTTCACCATCTCTCTATAATTCTACCTCTCCTTCCATCTCTTTATAATTCTACCTCTCCTTCTCTCCTTCCTACCATCTCTCTATAATTCTACCCCTCCTTCCATCTCTCTATAATTCTACCCCTCCCTCCTTCCATCTCTTTATAATTCTACCTCTCCTTCTCTCCTTCCTTCCATCTCTCTATAATTCTACCCCTCCTTCCATCTCTTTATAATTCTACCTCTCCTTCTCTCCTTCCTTCCATCTCTCTATAATTCAACCTCTCCTTCCTTTCGTCTCCATGGTGTTACTACTGGTATCGTCAGCTGAGGTTCACCATAAAGTTATAAACCCCGTCTTTGTACGTCCTTCTGACTCACTCACCCCCTCAGAATTACCCCTTTGTCCTTCACTCTGCTCTCCCTCCGTTCGTCCGTCCCTCTCTCTCTCTCATAACTCCCTCTTTCCTCTTATTCCTCTCCTCCCTCCCTCCCTCTGTCTGTCTGCCTGTCTCTCTCTCTCTCTCTTTCCTCTCCTCCCTCCGTCCGTTCCTCTCTCTTTCTCTCTCTCTCTCTCTCCTCCGTCTGTCTCTCTCGTTCTTCATCTCTCTCTCTCTCTCTCTCTCTCTCTTCTTCTTCTTCATCCTTCGCCTTTCTCTTGTCTTCGTTTATTATTCCCATTTCCCACATTTATTCTATTTTTTTCTTCCTCTCTCTCTCTCTCTCTCTCTCTCTCTCTCTCTCTCTCTACTAGTTTTTATTTATCACAGTTTCCCATTCTCACTTTGTCTCTTATATCTCCCTAGCTCTCCTTTAATTAATAATCTTCTCTCTCTCTCTCTCTCTCTCTCTCTCTCTCTCTCTCTCTCTCTCTCTCTCTCTCTCTCTTTTTATTGTCCCTCCCACTTCCCCTACCATGTCATTCATCTCTCTCTCGCTCTCTTTTATTATCACTATCCTTACTTTCTTTCTCTCTCTCTCTCTCTCTCTCTCTCATTATAACCATCCTTACTTTCTTCCACTTCTCTCTCTCTCTTTTATTATCACCATCCTTACTTTCTTCAACTTCCCCTACCCTGTCACTCATCTCTCTCTCTCGCTCTCTCTCTCTCTCTCTCTCTCTCTCTCTCTCTCTCCAGTGGCGTGCAGTTGACCTTCAATAGGCTGACGTACGAGTTATCACGAGTTCTGATCAAGCCTCCCTCCCACACTCTACTATCCATATTATAACCCTTCCCTGCCTCACCATACCTTCACGTCAATAACACACACACACACACACTTCTTTTTTTAATTTCCACATGGTTATTATTAATTTTCACTTTTATTATATTCATCAAACCTTCTTGTCAATAACACACACACACACACACACACACACACTTTTATTATATTCATCAAATCTTCACACACACACACACACACACACACATTTCTCGGTTATTATTCATTATTATTCATTATCACTTTTATTATATTCATCAAACCTTCACACACACACACACACTTCTTTAATTTCCACACGATTATTATTCATTATAACTTTTATTATATTCATCAAACCTTCACACACACACACACACACTTCTTTAATTTCCACACGATTATTATTCATTATTACTTTTATCAACTTCATCAAACCTTTACGTCAATAACACACACATACACACACACAAACTTTTATTATCTTCATCAAACCTTTACGTCAATAACACACACACACACACACACTTTTTCAATTCCCTCAAAGTTATTATTAATTTTCACTGTTATTATTATCCTTATTATCATCTTCATCAAACCTTCTCGATCGTCAATAGTACCAATAGAAACAGGTACTTAATTCTGTTATAGTTATTTTATGTCATCACTGTTATTATTATTATTATCATTATCCTTAAAATTAACTTCATCATTTACGTATATCTTCTTTCGTTAATCCTTGCCTCCCCTTTTCATCATGATCTCTTACATTCATTCAACTTATAAATACAATCACACTTACTCATTGATATATCCACCAACATCACCATTCTTCATCATCATTATTACCACCACCACCACCACCATCACCATTCTTCATCATCATTATTATCACCACCACCACCATCACCATTCTTCATCATCATTATTATCACCACCACCACCACCATTCTTCATCATCATTATTATCACCATCACCATTCTTCATCATCATTATAATCACCACCACCACCACCAACATCACCATTCTTCATCATCATTATTATCACCACCACCACCACCACCACCATTCTTCATCATCATTATTACCACCACCACCACCATCACCATTCTTCATCATTATTATCACCAACACCAACATCACCATTCTTCTTCCTCATTATAATTACCTCCACCACCATCATCATCATCATCAACATCAATACCCATCCTGACGAAGTTCCCATTTATTTTTGCAGCACTGGGCCGGGACATCAAACTTATACGTATAAAAGTAATCCTTGCTCATGCTTATTCTCTAACTCTCCAGGACCCCAAACAAGTAAAGTAAGTAAGGAGTTCACTCACTCACATCCAAGCCTCTGGGAACCTTCTTTAGTGTGGGAAAAAGACTGATGAGACTACTGAGGAGGAAAGAAAAGTCCCCATCCCACTCTTTAATCTCTCAATACAACTCCTCCTCCTCTCAATCCAGCCACTCCTTCTCTCAATACAACTCCTCCTTTTCTCAACCCAGCCACTTCTTCTCTCAATCCAACTCCTCCTTCTCTCAATCCATTCACTCCTTTTCTCAATCCATTCACTCCTTTTCTCAACTCAACCACTCCTTCCCTCAATCCAGCCACTCCTTTTCTGAACCCAACCCCTCCTTCTCTCAACCCAACCCCTCCTTCTCTCAATCCAGACACTCCTTCTCTCAACTCAACCACTCCTTTTCTCAACTCAGCCACTACTTTTCTCAACCCAACCACTCCTTTTCTAAACCCAACTCCTCCTTTTCTCAACCCAATCCTTCCTTACCTCAACTCAACCACTCCTCTCAACCCAACCACTCCTTTTCTCAACCCAACCAACCACTCCTCTCAACCCAATCACTCCTTTTCTCAACCCAACCAACCACTCCTCTCAACCCAGTCACTCCTTCTCTCAAACCAATAAACGTTGGTGGGGTTAAGACGAGGACTGATTGCATCTTGTTAAACTGGTTAGCGGAGGGAATCGTCACTCCTTCACACCTTATTCACGTTTGTTTACGTTTGCTTAACTCCTATTATAAGACTGACAACTTGTGATTAATGTATGAGGGGAAGAACAACATGTCATCAAAAGATTATAAACATGTCAATCAACACATAAACAACGGATGGCATACGCTTTAGATCAATGTTTCTTAGCGAGATATAAAGCAAAACATTACAATTACTTTCCTTACTTAAATTAACTATTAACATGATAATTATAGTCTGCAAAGTCAGAACCTGCTACACAGAAATATCCTTAGAAAAGTTCTGAGTATATATATATTATTAAACACATGACACAATAATAGTAAGTTTATATATTACTCCCATATTATGCAGATTGTCACTGAGCGAGACAGGAATCATAAACTGCCTGTCAAGTGTCAGACACATGTTACTCATATGTATCATTATATTGTAATGTATCACAGTAAACACAAAAGTGCTAAAGAGGTTAATTAAGTAACGCAGCTTCTTAACACTAAGTAAGACACGTAGGATACACGTGTTACTGCTAACACAAATAGTAATATATACCATATGTGTATAAGAAGACATTATAAAGGCAACTTATGGGATTATATTACACATATTATGTATTCCTATTTATAGTGGATCAGGCCAGGATTTTACACATCCAATACAGGTTTTTAGTTTCCGTAGTAATTTCCACCAGGACCTACCATCGATTCACCAAAAACACGTACAGATCAATGATATGGGAATCTTAATACTTTCGGTCGGATACGGAAATCCTTCGGTTTTTAATAAGAAAATGCGACTAGCAGATCTACACACACACACACACACACACATTAGAACAAGGAATGGCAGAGTCGGTAAGTCTTTGTTTAACGAACCCCGACATAATATGATTTTTAAAGGGTATAAGTCGCGTGTGGTCAACAAGCTGGATGGATGGATGGCTACTTATTCCTCCAAACTAGACTATAGGAAACAAATCCCCCCTATACTCATGTACAGTCATGGTCAAAAGTCCTGCAACCTGGTGAATAAAAGCGAGCCATTTGAGTGAATCTTATGAACCAATATTACAGAGACCAACAGCTATAGTTTCGGATCATTTTTCGAAGCCATCTCATTGGAAGGTGTTGCAGGACTATTGACCATGACTGTACTGAAGTGGACTGTTTCCTGTGTGTGTGTGTGTGTTAATACATACGTGTGTGTATGTGTGTGTGTTAATACATACGTGTGTGTATGTGTGTGTGTTAATACATACGTGTGTGTGTGTGTGTGTGGTTAATACATACGTGTGTGTGTGTGTGTGTGGTTAATACATACGTGTGTGTGTGTGTGTGTGTGTTAATGCACACGTGTGTATACTATCAGGGTATGTGTGTGTGTGTGTATATGTGTGTGTGTTAATACTACCCCTCTCTCTCTCTCTCTACTACCTCTCTTTCTCTCTCACCTCTCTCTCCCACCTCTGCTACTTCTCTCTCTCTCTCTCTCACCTCTACTATCTCTCTCACACCTCTACTACTTCTCTCTCCCACCTCTACTACTTCTCTCTCTCTCTTTCTCTCTACTACCTCTCTCTCTCTCCCACCTCTACTACTTCTCTCTCTCTCTCCTAACCATACCACACATACCACATATGTTTGGAGGAATCATCAGTAGCAGCCTTTCACAAGAGTTTGACCATGCATGAATACCACAAACCTCACCACAAAATACTCCACCACGTGATTGATGGTCGTGTTTTGGGTATTTAGGGGGAGGACTAAAATGATTCCTCCAAATTATGCCAGGAAACAGACGACCTTAATGGGGTATATAATTCACTTTTGTTACATTGGAGTGCCTTGATTCCTCCAAATTATGCCACCCAGGAAACAGGACCAGAGGAGCATAAATAATGGTGTTTGTTCTGTTGTTGCTTGGAATAGTTTGGAGGATTCAGTTTCTCCAGATTTACCAAAACAAAATGTCCCCCTTAACAGTTATAGGTAGCTAATGATTCCTACAAAATATATGTTAGGAAACAGGCTACCTTGGTATTAAAGGGGTGTGGGAATAGGGGGACAGGCTTGGGGGGGGGGTGTTTAGGGGGGTGCGGGAGTAGGGAGACAGGCTTGGGGGTGGGTTTAGGGGGGTGCTGGAGTATGGGGACAGGCTTGGGGGGGGAGTAGGGGGACAGGCTTGGGGGGGGGGAGTAGGAGGACAGGCTGGTGGGGGGGGTTAGGGGGGTGCGGGAGTATGGGGACAGGCTTGGGGGGGTTAGGGGGGTGCGTGAATAGGGGACAGGCTTTCTACCCACCCCAAGCCTGTCCCCCTATTCCCGCACCCCCCAAACCCAACCAAACTTGTCCCCTACTCCCGCCGCACCCTTCAAACACCCCCCCCCCAAGCCTGTCCCCATACCCCCACACCCCACACCCGACCTCGTATAGTGCGTGACTAACCTAAGTACTGGGTGATCAGACTTTCAATAACACGCCATGCAACCCACCCTTCTCCCCCTCCTCCTCCTCCTCCCCCTCACTCAGACCCAAGGTTATATAAGCTATGCAGTCTTGATCATATTTTTTTTTAGCCTATATACATCTTTTACAGTACGTCGTCTCATGTAGGTGGACTCTGTAAGAAGTAGTAGGTGTCTTCATCATTATCGTTAAGGAGAGTCATCAGTGTTGGTTAAGGGGAGATTCTCATGTTGGTGAAGTGGAAGGTATCTTGATTCCTCCAAACTATGCCACGAAACAACAGATCCCCTATTAGTCCCATTGAGGGTGTCTGTTTCCTGGCATAGTTAGGAGGAATCAGTAGTCTTCCATTTCATCGACAAGAAAATCCCCCTTAATCCGGAGTAAAATTATTCCTCTAAATTATTCCAAGCAACAGGTCAGCCACTATTACTTTTTGTTCCTCTGGTCCTGTTGTTTACTGGCATACTTTGGAGGAATCAAGGCGCTCCAATATATGTACCAAAAGTATACTCTCCCCTTAATAATACGGCAGTAAAATCCTACTAACTTGTACATACATACACGAGAAAAGTAAAATACTGTAAAGGTCCCTAGGTGCTTTTTTTTTTTTCTTGTCAACTTACGCGTGAAGGAAAGTGTGAAATTTTTTAGTTCTATATTTTAATTTTAAAGTACTTTTGTCTTGTCAGTTTATACGCACGAACAATAGTGTAAAACTTTGTGGGTTCATAAACAGTATACTTCTTTTTAGTTTACTCGATAACAGGGACTTGAATATGACTACTAATACCACATGTACAGTAGGCCCGACTGTAGTGACTATTTCAAATGATAGAGATTTGAGTGACCTTAGAGTAGTAAAAGTGCAAACGTGAGGCCATCAAATTGTCCAAGTAACAACACCAACAACAACAACACCAACACCATCACCACCAATAACACTCGACCATCCTACGTCGTCTCCAGCCTATTATGTATCGCTGAATCACACGCAAAATTAATCATTATTCTATGAACAATAAATCATCAATGAATTTAATTATTTCAGTACAGTTGTTGTCGTAAACCAGAATCTACAGACGTCTATGTTGCAGAAATTAACACCATTTGAGGAAGAACATAATATGACATGATAAAGCAACAATACTGAAACACCACGAAAGACTTCTTCTCAAATGGTGTTAAATTCATGCCATCTGCCGGAAAATTTTAGTACCGTATACAATAAATGAATTAAATGTGTCTTGTTTGTTTGCTTGACGTAATGCTGATTTTTTTAACGATATTTTCTATGCTTAAGGCCCCTGTGATCGTGTATGAAAATTGGAGGCTTCATTCCTTCTAACTAGGCTATGCCACAAAACAAGCTCCTTCTAGATAGGTAGTGTTTCGTGGCAATATTTGAAGGACTCATTTACCTCAAATTTTTTTTTACTACAGCACAGGAAAGAAGTTTTATATACCGTTTTAACTCACATCCAGCACGGCATTTCTTGTGTGATCACCCCTGGTATAAAAATGACTTAAGGGGTTGCGGAAATAGGGGAACAGGCTTGGGGGGTGCGGGAGTAGGGGGACAGGCTTTGGGGGGTGCGGGAGTAGGGGGACAGGCTTTGGGGTGGGGGGGGGTTAGGGTGGTGTAGGAATAGGGGACAGGCTTTCTACCCACCCCAAGCCTTTCCCCCTATTTCCGCACCCCCCCCCCCCCAAGCCTCTCATATTTGTAGTCAGAAAATTATTGGAGGTTATCGAGTCCTCCTTCAAACATTGCCACGAAACACCACCGATATTGAAGGAGTGTGCTTGTTTCTTGGCACAGACAGTAGTAGGAATTAGAAGCCACCAACAAGTCTCATAAACAATCACAGGGGGGGTCCTTAAGGGGGTGCAGGAGTAGGGGACAGGCTTGGGGGGTGCGGGAATAGAGGGACAGACAGGCTTGGGGTGGGTAGAAAGCCTGTCTCCTATTCCTGCACCCCACTAACCCCCCCCCCAAAAAAAAAAGCCTGTCCCCCTACTCCCGCACCCCCCAAAACCCCCCCAAGCCTGTCCTCCTACTCCCGCACACCCCTAACCCCCCCCCCCCCAAGCCTGTCCCCCTAAATTAATGATGGGAAGAATGTAGAAGAGACACAGACACTAGCAGATACGGTACTGTACTTGTGATACTCTTTTTACATTCTTATCTCACCATTGGAAGGAGATTAGCTACGGTGTTGTCTCTGTTTCTTTGTCTGTGTGGGAAAAATATCTCAAAAACTATCGCATGGATTTTCATTATTATTATTATTATTTCGAGCGAGGGATTTTGTTTTACGTGGAAGATGCATGCATGTGTTGTGTAAATTCTTGTGGTAATCTGGGTTTTTACTCGTCGCCTCTCTCCCTCTCATCCCCCTCATCCTGCCTGTGTCGCCCCCCTCCTCTTCCTCCTCTTCTCTCGCAATGTCGCCCCCCTCTTCCTCCTCTCTCTCTCAAATCATTCCAAACCCTCCCCCTGCCTCTTCTCCCCTTCCTTCCGTCTGTCATCAAGGGGTATAGTTTCCACCTTAGAAAAAAAAAAAAAAAAAAAAAAAAATATATATATATATAAATACACACACACACTCGTAGACCAAGGTCAGCCAACAAGAAAATGCAAAAATGGAGATAAAAATGTAAACCAGCACCACATCTGTACAGTAAAGTATTCCAAGGTTTCTGTTCCTTGTTATTGTGTGTGTGTGTGTGTGTGTGTTATCCATCTATGTAATTCAGAGGTCTAAAAATATAAAAATAATGTTCTGTTGGATAGTGAGTGTTGCATTCATTGTGTTAAGAAGACAAGCGCAGAGAGAGAGAGAGAGAGAGGGAGAGAGAAGGGGGAGGGGGAGTAGAGACGGTTACAAATATTCGGAGGAAATGGATAACAGCAGACGGGTAAAAATAATCGGAAGAACTAGATAACAGCAACGATAATACCCATAACATACTCTGTGTAGGGACATTATATACAAAAACTTACAATTATATACCATATGTACGATTGGCTACAGGAATTCGTACACACGCTGTTGTTTTCGATGGCTTACAACATATTATAGAAAATGTAAAACTACGTGACTGCAATACAACATTATTATTAGGTTTGTTGTTGTTTTGCAGTCACCGACCGAATCACTTGGTAGACCATTCATTGTAATACTTCCAGAATAATGATATCTCTTTCCATATAGGCTAGCCTGTGTAAGCATTCCTGTGGCCAACTGTACACAGAGAAGAGGAAATCATAGAACAAATACATTCACCATACAAAATTACAATATCCAGGAAGCAAATAAATAAATAAATAAATAAATAAATAAATAAACATCTTTGATTGTTCAGTTTACGAGCCAGTGAAAGTTATACTGTAATTCCAGAGTGTTAACATAACATAGCAAGTAGGAAAAACAGTTAATACAGAATGTGATGATTTGATGAGTATCATGACCTAAACTGTCGCAATCTTCTCTCATATTCATATACATAATCCGAATACGCTATAGCAAGTCAGAAAAAAAAAAAAATTCAATGCACAATTTGACGATTTGATGAATTACAAGATCTATACAGTCGCTTTCCTCTCATATTTACAAACATTTAAGGACCCTGTGATCGTGAATGAATATTGGAGGCTTCTGAATTCTCCTGATCATGCCACGAAACAACAACCTTCCATAGCCAATAATCTCGAGGCTAAAAATGCTATTGGCAACAGCCATAATATAATACAGTCCCTAGGATGAGCATAAATTTATATATATCCTACTGTATATATCAACAAATTCAACATTGCCACTTACATATTTTTTCCACGAGCACCCCGACACACCTGACACAATACGGTACAAACTACAAACTCGCTTCTCGAATTCGTAAACATAGCTACATATTCCAGCATAAACAGTTACACATTCTTTCCACGTCAGCACACTCACAGACATATAGCCTAGTTAAACCAACATTAATATTCCTTCCTCATGTACCCCATACTACAGACACATCATGTTTACTGTATAGACTCATCCTCTAATGATGCCTTTCCTTTTACCTATACAGAACGTATATCGTTTTACTGAACACCCCTAACACAATTCGTAATCGAAGCCACTAATCGAAGCCACAGCCTGAGAGCGGCCCTACGTTTCAAATATTTGTTAAAGGCTATAATTATAAGTACTACATAGCGAGGAAATCATGTTAGATAACCAAAGTTAGATAACCAACAACAGCCGTTACAAAGGCTGACGTTATTTATATTCTTTCCTCTGACTCTCACCAGACTATACTAATTATATTGAGGGAAATGTTAATGACGTCCAGATATTAACAGGTAAGTACATAAATTAACTCATTAATGACGGCTTACCTCTTAGAATATATTTATACACAATAGGAATAACAACAAACGATTTTATATTACAACAGAAAATCCCAGTCTTCCAAAAAATCATAAAATATCCCCGTGCATATTTATACACACCCACAACAGTTTTCCTAAATTAAATGAAAAAGCAAGCAACAAAAACTATAGATATGAATTGTTGATTTTCTCTCTCTCTCTCTGCGGCAACTTAGTATAATTAGTGAAATATTTTCGTGTTTTGGGAAAGCCAGAATGATAAGTAATTTCCAACACGGACTCCCAATAGTGTTGTCATACAGTCCTCCCGCATCGTATCCTGAGTCTCGCGATACAGTATACAGCAGTGAAATAAATATTGAGGGAATACCGGACACAGGATTCGAGCAAGGTTTGATCTGATTAGGGGGCTGGTATAGTTGTTTTGTTGGCAGTGCTGAATTGTACAATACCGTATATAGCAAAGGGAATACTTGATAAGCAAATAGAAAGGAAAGGACACGAAAAAGAAATGCAGAAGGGTATGACCGAGACGTAAATGGAGCTCTTATTATAAGCAGGAATGGTAGGATTATCAGTATAGGCCAATAGCTGACCGAACATGTATAACGCTCTTCATTCGGCGTACAGTAGCCTACGTACAGCGCAATTCTAATTGGAGATCCTATAAAAATTGAAATGTGATCTAGTCCTCATTTCACTCAGTACAAAACAAAACATCCTCCTTAATATACTGTGTGTGTGTGTGTCCCACAACCAGAAAGTAGCACCGGATGGCATAGGGTGAGTAGTGGTGGGGGAGTACTCCTGAGACTTTGATAACGGCGGGAAATTAATGAGGCTACAGGAGAATAGTTGGCAACATACGTATGTACAGTACAGTACTGTACTGTATCACTCCCCATAAGTTGAAAGCAGCATGAACCCTGGCTATTCTGAACCAATGAATCCGAAACATTTTGACCGAAATAACCATATTTGCAAGTTGTTTCAGTTTCAGTCCTTCATGGATACTCGGAAAATAAATCAGCCCGAATTTAGAATTGGAATTGATACACTGTAAAATTAAAGTCGTGTCCGTTACCACCTAAAGTTACTGTAATCATAAGGCTTGTGTTTTTGTGGGGCCTGTGTTAACTCTATCAAATAGACATATGGCTCTGTAGGAACTGTAGACGGGTTTGTGCTTCTTAGTCATGTATTAATACTAAAAACTAAACGCATACTGCATACTGGCAAAGGACGTGGTTTACCTAGAGTTATAGGAACAGCACCTCATGAACATTTGGTGGACGACTGTAAAAATGGTTATACGAGGGTGTACTGAACAGGGAATAACATTTGGATACAGCTGTACTCTTTCTGGTGCAGAAAGGAAGTGGTGGCGGCGGTGGTGATTTGGTGGGTGGAGTGCATATCTGTGTGTGTGTGTGTGTGTGTCAGGGGTGTGAGTGGGGGAATCGAGATTACTCATCCCCATACATATGATGTGTAAAATTAAGATCACCACATAGCGACTTAAACTCTTGAAGCCTAACTAATCCTGAGTCAAAAGAAATAAGCCTAATCATGTACATGGAAGAGTTAGGTACAGCTCTAAATACTTTATTTAAGTCACATATTTACATCATTTCTTATCACGGAAAGTATGAGTTATCTGTCATGCTGAGGTAAATAAGAAATATTTTTAATCGGTTACGCAGCTTTGATAAGGCTTATAAATCACACGTACACGTATGATATGCATTGATACCATATCTGATTTTGTGTATGAAGATGATTGGAACAGTTTCAATCGTAAGACTGGGTGTATTAAGCAAATGTGTGCAAATTTCATGAAAGGGTAGCACTGATCAAGTCACTTAAACAAACTGTGGATGCGAAAACAGTGCTTTGCCTAATCGGTCTGCGTACGTGGGGAGAATGGACGAAACAAAGGATATACTGTACACGAGTGATTATTAGGACTAAGTAGGCTTGGAAGGCTCTGGGAAACTGTGACATTACAAGGTAACTGGCTGCATGAAAAATTGAGGAATGGGTATACAGTAGATGAATCATGAAGCAACAGGACCAAGCAACAGTAGCATAGAATAACTAACGTGAAGAGACCTGTAAGTAGGAAATACACTATACTGCCCCTCGCACAAGTAGTATGAGGCGCCTTTGTTGTCCAGTTGTTGGTCCTTGTCAGGGTTGCTGGTGGTGGAGCCAAGATTATTTTGCCCGAGAATTTAGTTGGCCTGAGAGAAAAAAAGAAATTCTGAACTTGGGTCTCCCCTACACTTTGGACGTAGGGAAATAGACTCTTCGAGGATGAAAATATAGCAACTGAATATCTATTGTGTAATAATAATGACGATGATAATCATTATAATGATTAAGAGTAATGTTATAATTATTGTTATGCACAGTACATTCGTTCATTTTATAGGCAATTCCTCACTGCTAAAACTGCACGGGTGTTCGTAGGTTATAACTCAGTAATATTTCAAATTGAGCTTGTAACAACAAATTGTATCTCAAATACTAATATTAAACAATTAAAATTAATTTTGCCACCGTTTTTTGTAATTCTCGGCTATTATCAAGCACATGTTTTCTGGTTAGGTCCGCTCGATCGAGGTTTCCTGGATCGGTATCTATAAAGATGTTACCAATCAATACATTAAATTTTAAAAGAGGGACTGAAATCATGAATGCCAATCACAAAATATTCCACCCATTAACACTGCCTATAAGGTTACAACATCTATGTATGTGGGGAGAAAATACTCAGCCATTCACAAGATCGAGTCTGTGTAGTTGCCATGCTGAACGGGTTAATGATCTTCCTATACTCAAATAAGCATATATATTTCCTACATTTACAAAAATAACATCATTCATAAATACCCATTAAGAAATACCCTGAAATAATAATAAAATCCAACCTTGATATTTACGCACATACCTTCAGTTTTTTTGTATGGCCATGACGAGAGTGACAAGAGTCTGATAAGGGGCAATTTTGATGCGCGGTTAGCAGCTTCCTCCCACTGTTTCCGGGGGAGGAGGGTTCCTTCTTCCTGTAAAGCTGTCACGCCGCACCTCACCCATGCGTCTCCTCCGTCTGCCCCAATTTCAGCCTTACGAAGGGACTGGAGAAGGGTGGGAGGGATGGGAAGGTAAAGGGGTCACACCTGCCCACCTCCTCTAGCCTGTGGTCGTTTGAGCATGGCGCGCTCACAGACCACAGTGTTCGTTTCCTATACTCACATTTATATTCCAAGGGACAATTTGTTTTACACATGCCATACCTACCGGTCGATAATTAAACAAAGTGTCATGATGTATTTGTTTAAATGATAAGTACATTTTTTTTTCAATTATTAATTTAATTTCCTGGATAGTATAAGAAATGGTTTAATAATAATTTATTGTGTACGTGTGTGCGAATTTTAATACCTTTAAATTTTCCTGGAGATTGAATTCCAAGTGTTATGAAATCAACATGGATTGATATAATATCTGTTTTGGTACTATCACATTCCATGCCATTCTCTTTATCTGATAGTTATCATATATAGTGTCTTTGAATATAGTAAAGGAGTATTAAGTCTACGTAGCTAGAGAAATCATGTGAAGAAAAGAAATAAAAATAATTGTTAAGATAAACCGGAATGAACTAACAGACGAGAAAGGAAGAGCAAGGATAATCATTTTGAAGATGAAGTCGTATGCAAGGAACGGGACGATGTAACGTGAGTGAGTCAGAGCGGACACTAATAATGTTGCCACAGTGAAGGGAAAACTTGTCATACCACTTTGATTCATCATTCATGTAGATGCTGTGCCTGTACCAACTGTTTGAACTGTAATCTGCAGGGAGACGTCTTGAGATAGAAGAAGCACGTGGGTTATTATTATGTATTAGATACTTAATTCCCTCTCGATATTGAACGGTAACAACGTTACTTAGCATTTGGTCATTCACATAGTTCACAATTATACTGTTTTTTGTTTTTTAAGTAAATTTATTTGCTGCAGATGTACGAATTCTGCACCAGGGACTTTCCGCAAGTTCGCAACACTTATTTCGCAACATTATCAAAGTTCAGTATCTTATTTGAGTGCGTCTTGCTTTACATTTCACTCTAGATGACATACAGTTAGCCTACACCAACAAGTCTTGCTATGTTTTATATGTATATTATACCAGGTAAGCTAAAGCACCTATATTTCAAGTTTCCTAATATTAATAAAATAATTCTTTGACAACATTAAAAAGTCACGAGTGTTTGTTTTTGCTACTAAGGTAGGCTAAACGCAAGAATATTTCCATAGAAACTACACCGCAAACTTTCTCATAACTTTTGCCCATATATATGAACTATCTTTAGGCCATGGCTTTCCCTGACAGCACCAAAGGGCACTGCTAAAAACGTAAACAATATAAAAAGCAATATAAGTTGGAGCGACGTCTGGGATGAGCCCGGGTCTAGCAAGGCCTGGAGGTGTCGGGTATGACGCTTCTTCGACCACTAGCTATTTTACTTGAACGTATCTCCTAGATTCACATTAAAACCACATATTCGCTTGATTTTAAGGATGTGTGGAATACTAGTCCTTAAAATGGTAAAATCATTGAGTTTTTATGATAATTCTTGAGGATAAAACCGTAGCGACCAAGGACCGACATTATGAAGTCGGGGTCGGCAACTCACCAGTGTCTGCTGTAACATGGCTGTGTAAGGGTGGACGATGCCAGCGCTCACGGATATATCCCTTGTTCACCCGTTCTGGGAAGGCTGAATAATGTCGAGACTTGCGGATTATTTTGCCATCGTTGGATACGACCACACGAAAGACCGTGAGTGAAGCTAGATAAATGAGTAATAAAGGTGTGTTTAGGGTGTGTTGGGATGGGACGGGTTGGCTAGGGTTGGCCTGGTAGGGAGGACAGCCTTGGTAGGTGGGTGTAGGGAGGGACTACCTACCTACCTAGTCAGGACCTGTCAACTGGCCCACACAGGGGTCAGGCTCCCCTCCCACACCGCCCACATGCCACGCCCACACCCCACAGTCAGGGATATGCAGGGGTTAGGTGGTGTACGGAGTGTGGGATAGAGGGCTGTGTGTGGGAAGGTTCTCGTGTGGGGGTTGGGGGTGTCTGGGTCCAGTGTGTTGGGGTGCGTTTGTGACAGGGTCAGGTGGTGGTTTATGTATGCATGGCAAGGTATGTAGAGGGTAGTTCATGTAAAGGGACATGATGAATGTAGGGAGATGCACGCAAACTATGGGAGGTCAGAGGCTGTGTGTGTGTGTGTGTGTTTGTGTTAGGTGTGGGGTTGAGATGAGTAGCCTACAGATGTGAGTGTAACAGGGTTAGGCTAAGTGTAGTAAAGTGAGTGATATTGGGTGAATAACATTGGTATGGGGAACTCGAGAGTAAAGTTAGGTTAATGGTTGACCAGTTTAAGGGGTATTATTATGCCTTACATAATCTAGGCCCTGTGCTTGCTTGTGTGTGTGTATGTATGACAGCATGGATGAAGGAGTAGGTGATGAAAGAGTACTGGAATAAGTGTTCGGGTATAGTATTTGTATAAGCTAGAAGACAGGATGGGATGAGAGTATGTTTGCAGAGAAAAGATATTATTTGAGAGGGATGGGAGAGTGTGGGTAGGTGGGTGTTGGAGAAGGATAGGGCAGGGATGGGTGTCGGGGTGAACCTGTTTGTGGGGATAATAAAATGATGTTGGAGGGGCTGGGAGAGGGCAGGGGGGGAGGCTTGTCCTTGCTAAACAGGCTCAATACATCACCACTGGTCAGTTCACCTGCAGTTGTCTTGTTACTCAGGAGTTATTGTATGCACCTTAGTAGGTGAAGAATAAAGATGCTGTGATGAAAACTGATGATATGAAAATTATTTATGCTTGTATTGTTATAACAAAAGGAGGTTTAGTGAGGTATCCAGCTTTCTCCCTGAAGTTGAATTATATGAAGACCCTTTAAATATTTCCATATAATTATTTTTATTAATTTATATTTTGGGTAATGAAAGAGATTATTGGCCAGTTTTATTTAGGAATCTGGTGAGGGGAAAAAACTTAATGGCCACTTTGATGTAACACTACAGTACTTACAGGACTACATTTAAAAGCAGAAAATGGAATGAAAATATACCTTGCTGGTAATATTTTATATTTAACTTTGATAAGGCAGATGTGATTTTGAGTCCCAGGTACAATTGCCTGATGAAGTTCATTAAGCCCCGGACTGTGTGTTTTTTCAGTCACATGAAAGATATGTAATGAAATGTTGGCACAGTTATACGGGTGTTGATTATAGTGCAAATATTGATCATTGCATATGATATTTCATAATTTACATTATTACAACATCTGTGGCCCTACCCTGCACCCTGTCAGGTCTTAACGAACTTTGTCAGGCAACTGTACCATAAGCCTATCTGTATCACCAATTACCGTATGTTCCATGCTGTACCTTACAATGAACTTTACCACTCATATCTGATGTGCACCATGAAACGATTGTGAAATAAAACTTGGTACGGTATAGTTACGGCAACAAAGCGCCTGTGACTTTGTGGATACCGGTCGGAAATTATTAGTACCAACATATACCAGTACAGTACAATAATTTACATTAATAGAGAAAACATTTTAAAATGAGTAAAGATCAGTACAGTGTACCGGTACTATACCTTTCAATATTTGTAGTGACAGGAAAAAGAACAGTGGTTGGGTGATTACCAGTATGAACTGGCATTAAGAAAATGGATCATGTGTCATTAAGCTGGTATTGAAAAACATTAAAATCCCTAGTGCAACAAAAGATATATACCGTATAATGGTATCTGTATGTGTTTAGATGTAAGCATCATTACCATTAATAATTATTTTGCTGAAAATACAACAATAAGTGTCAAAAATATAGTTCCATCATTGTTACAAAATTTGATTAGCAGAAAGTAAAACTGGAAACAGTGACATTGTAATGAAAAGAAAAAGTGGGAGTGCCGAGTGATAAACGGATGTTACCGTATCAATACTCTATGATACCATATCATAGGTACAGTACTGAAAAGAAAGTTATTAAAGACTAAGTGCTTTTTTAATATATAGTAGTGCAGAGAGAAAGTTAAAGGAGTGCAGTGAAGATCTGTAAGTAGCATAGTGAAAGGAAAATGACCAGAGTGTTGGGTGATAAGGTCAAGGCTGGCAGTCACAATGGCTGACTTCAGGCACCAGAGTTAGTTTTTGCTGATAGTTTCCAGTTTACTCACATTTGTTCTCACATATGACACAGATACAGTACATAGGATAAGCCTATTTACTGTTGCTACATGTTCTATATTGTAAATACAGTACTTGCCATCATTAATTTTCGGAATTAATTCTAATATTAAGTGATAATGTACACTTGTGATATATAATTTCTGACCAGGAGGTCAACGAGATCTACGTCCTCTTCCGTCCATACCTGAATTTTATATTACAAAATATATTAATGACTACTTTAATGGTCAAGATATATGGAAAATTTTATGCATTTTCAGATGTATACCTTAATATATGTATTAAGAGTATGGCCTGCATCTGGCCACAACTAGGTCCATTAGGCCTGGTCAGAAATTATGTATCGAGTGTACTGTATGTGTGTGAAATGTGTTTGTATACATCATTAAAGATACATAGACAGGGTAAATATGTCTAAATACTATAAGAACATTGTGCAGTTGCCTTGGAAATTTTGTTATCATGCATTGCACAAACATCAATTTGACAAAAACATTTACACAAAAAGCTTATCTGAACATTTAAATGCTTAACTTGAGTTGACCAGACAGACAGAAGGTTAGCCTTCTGTATTAAAATGTCATTGCAGTACATGATGCAAACACACATACACATGTACTGCATCTTAACATATGGTAAATGTCAAGGATATTAATTAACAAATGAAGGCATCATTGTGGTAGAGATGTGGCAAGCAACTCATGTGGCCATTAATGAGTTAAAAAGAGCAAATGGTTGGTAGCAAGGGGAAATTGGATTGCAGTGACCTTGGGGTATACAAAGGGGCATTAACCTAGTCAGCTATACAGGCTCCTTCTCATACAGTGTTGTTCTTGCTGTTTGGTTATTACATACTGGTACTGTAGTCATCTGGGGTGCCATACAATTTTTTAATTTGATGCTACTTTATTAAAAATGTGTGAATGCTACATATGGTTAGATACTTAAAAACCCTGTGTGGTCATTATGGGTAGCTATTATTCATTTTCTGGATAAAAATTAGATATTTATTTTGATATTTTTGCAGTCAATAGATGGCCATAAAGCATAAAAAAGGAAATACAGTACTGTATTAGTACAGTATGTCAAGGTTTGATTCAGTTATTGGGAGTGAATACCGGGTATAGATAATGGTAAAGAGAGTTTACCCCAGTAGGCTAACCATTTTGTTCATAAAGAGAATTTAAATATTTAGAATTCTGACAAGTTAATAAAATTTCTTCCTGTGACCTAGTGTCCAGAGTTGAAATTAGTTTGATTTGCTCTTTCTGACCTTAAAATATAGGGCCTTATGAGATTGATGTGGTTTAGGGGAAGAGGAGAGGTATTAGCCTACAGGCTAAGGATGAGCAGCAGGAGGGACATAGTTAGTAGTGAGCCTTACCTGTAGGTCTGAGAGGGAAGGTGGGATGATGTAGCATGATAGAATTTTGCTTGGCTGGAATATTAATGCTTGAAACTGTTTCGATAAGACAGGGTTTTGATGTTGGTGCAGTATAATGGAAGGATTGCTATAGTGGTACTGTATTGGCCCCCTGTATAGGCCTACATGATTTTATACAGTACAGTGTGTTGATATAGTTGACGATGATAAGAGTATTAAAAAATGTGTATAGTCAATTTCATTTATCACTGGTGATCTTGTCATTGGTAAACTTTGCAAGATCATCTTGAGATAGATAACAATGGTAATGAATGGTAATAACTTTGCCTGTAGAAAGGTGAATGACCACCCACTTAGTTACTTATGCATACTGTTGCCAAGTTGTCAAGGGCATCAGCACTACTACATCATTGCACATGACTTGATGTTTTATGTTTGAGTTCTATCTCAGTCACTGCTCAGATGAATATAAACAACCCGTGGGAATTCAGATAACCCTTTCAGTAACTGTGATGATAAACAAAGTACAGTTATGAGCCATAGCCTACATTCTGCCCATGAGGAGAAGATGAATACAGTAGAGGTAAAAAAGCTGTAATTAATTTTTTATAATGGTGTACTTTGTCGTGTAGCCAAATCTCATTGTTCATTGATAGGTTAACAAGACTAATATTTTACAGTACAATTCTGTGATGTGTAGCTAGATATGATTGTTTGTTAAGAGTTAGGCTCAACCCTGGAAACAAACCAATAAACCATTATACAGAATGTAGCCTATTCCTTACAGTATTCTACATTGCTATCAGTTCTGGGTGTATATGAAGTATGGCTCTTTGTCACTGTATAATACAGAACTGTACTTAGTATCTTTATGCATTTATATTTGAATAGTCCTCATAGAAATTTTGTGGTATCATGATCATCAGCTGTTCTTAGTCTGTTGCAGGATGAATTTCTTTCATCAACACACTCTTATTATCTTTCTGATCTCGTCTCTGTTGGTATCACTGTTGACCCTGGCATCTCCTTCCATTCTTAGGTGCTACTCTGTCTCTCAAACCATTCATATATTACCAGTTCAAAGCAGAACATGATCTGTGGTGACGAAGGGGATTAACCCAGGCAGTTGAAACCGTTTTCCACTGTAAATGCATTTTTATTCAGCCATCAAGAACTGGTTGATATTTACCGAGTGTGAGTGGCATGGATTTGAATACCCATTCATCACTTTCACAAGCTGTAAAGTTACCATTATGCCATGGTATATTACCGTAACTGAAGCATTCTCAGGTACAATACTATGTTCGACTGTACTGTAATCTTTGCAGGCAATGGTATCGGCAATGGTAAAATCATCCAGAGGTTCCCTGAGCGAGACTGGCCTGACACCCCATTCACTGAGGGACTTGAATTGGTGAGCATTGTAGTAATTGTAGCATGGTAGTTGTAGTAATAAATGGAGTGTGAGCTAAATTGCTGTAATCTAAACAGCTTTCACATTTTAATAATATTGTACTCTTTATAGTACGGTAGCTACTTAATTCACATATTTTTTACCCAAAATGAGGCCATTAATGCTTCTGTAGAGTACAGTATTTTTAATGAAAGGTACTGAGGAGTTAGATTCTGTATCACAGGAAATCCTTCTTTTCAATGAGTAGTACGATGGCTGTGACTGAATTTCCTCCAAGCATTACAAACCTTTCCCCTCCCACCAGTTTTGCCAACCTCAGGGGTGGGCACTCTCAACAGACCGGCAGGAGCCCCAGTTCTTTGTCTCGGTTCTGACAGACATTGACGCAAACCGACACTACTGCGCTGTCCTCTCCTTCAACGAGGCTGTTTCCATCACACCCAGCAAGCCAATAGATGAGGTTAGTCCAGGGAGGGAGTGGTGTAACATGTAGTAGTGTACAGCATTGGTGAATTAGTGGTGTGCCACAAATATCAATGTTACATGGGAAGTCATCAGTATATTATGATGACAAGAAGAATGAATAGATAATCTTTTGTATTGTCTTATGTAAAGGGGAGATATCATATGATATAAAAAATCTAAGATGATGAGATGAACAGCAGAAGATAGTACTGTTGTAGGTTTATCAGAAGAATAGTTATTGTGAGCTTCTATAGACTAACACATACGGTATATATTTGCACCCTTGTTATTGCTCGAGGCTAATTTAAACTTTGACATATGGCCAATTATTCAGATAATTATAGGATTACCAAAATACTATTAATCACCCCATTAACCTTTTATTTTGATAAGAAGAAATTCAAGGCATTTCACTTTCTTTCACTCTCTCTGTCTACCTATCCATTTACCATAATTACAGTATATACTGTGTACTAGTATCTTTTCTTGCTCTTGTGTCATAGTTCTACAGTACTTATTATTCTTTCTCTGCCATTATTATTAAGTTACTAATAATACCATTTGACCCCCACCAGGAAGATGATGGTCTTGAGCTGGGGAGTGGGAGTACCGGAAGTGGTGGGACGGGAGGTGGGGGCAGCGGCGGTATCAGGGGGAGTGGCATGGGGCCCCCCGTCCCCATCATTACCCACCACTCCATTATGTATGCCCCAAAGTGTCTTGTCCTCATCTCCCGCCTCGACTACTTTGAGACATTTAGGGTGAGTGATTAAATATTTCATAAAATATTCAAAGCTTTAACCCTGAATCAGTTGGGAATATTTATTGGAAATGAATGAGTCTTTGTCACTCATAGGTAAAGATGTAATAATGCCATATGTAATTATTTAACTTGCTACTGATGATATGCAAGGTCAGACGTGCATTTCTCAGTTGCTTTTGATCTATATATGTGCCGTATCTTATGCTTATCTTTATGCATTTTTATCTAGCCCAGGCTACTTAAATTCTGTCTCCTTTGTATCAGAACTATAGAAAAGATTTAACATGACCATTCTGAGGGTTTTATATTTTCTAGAAATTAACAAAATAAATTTTTCTAAAGCATTACATATACCTGTATTATTATTACTATACAATTCTCTCTCTTGGCATCATATCAACTCTTCTGTAGTAGAGTTAATGGAAGTTATTGTACTCAATATGTTGCCTTTGGTGAGCCATTATGGTTAGTACATCAACTGTTAGGTGTGGTGTTCTAAGATTATATGAATCATGGATATTACAACATCATTAATATAAAAATAATTAAATTTTATGATCATGTGCTTGTACAGCGCTTAATACTGTAGATAGGAAATAAAATTGATCGAATGTAAAAGAGTAATTGTAATTTCTCTCCATTGTGACAGAACTGCATGGGTATTGTATACACGGTATGGATGGAGGGACTGGGGGTGAGCATGGAGACACTGATTGGCAACATGGTTGGATATGTGCAGGTCCCTCCCCCTGGTGGAGTACAGGTGGGTGCTGTCTTCATAGTGTTTACCAGTAAGATACATTCAGAATGTACAGTGGACCCTCAGTATAACAAAATCTTAATGCAGTACAGTATAGTTAAACACTTTTTATTTAACGCAGGGCTAGTAGATTTTTCATGTTTGCTATAGGAGTTATTGTAACATCACAATATACAGTATATATATATATATATATATATTTTTTTTTTTCCATATGATTAATCCATATATTTTTGTCAGTGTGACTCAGGCATTCTTGTGTCTTGTTATGTGGCTTTCTGTTCTCATTTAGTTTTTGCCAACCTTGCTGTATCAGAACTAGATTAATATATTCTGTGTATATTTTTAATTCTAGTTCTGTAACTCCATACTCTTTTGACATTTATCCTTGTAGATTCCTTTGTTTTATATTGTCAGTATTGAAACTCCTCTTTTCAGTCACTTTAAAAGCTAGATTTGTACATGTATATAGTACATGCTATGATTGTGGTGGACAATATTAATATTATGCCCTTTCTTTTTTAGGTGCGTTTCAGTATAGGTGCCGGAGACAGACAAGCACTGCAGCCTCCTGCCTCTAGTACCCTCCCAGTCACCAACACCAGTGTACTCAGTCTCTTCAACCAGCTTGGTCAGTTTCATGTAATGCATTTCTTCAATGATGTGTGTGTCGAAATGTATGCTTTATGTTCTAGTCGTGGTATTTTGTGGATTTTTAAAATTTTTGAACTCATCAGTGCATTACCTTGTGTAGGTGATATTTTCTTATCCTCCTAAAGCTAGGGTGCCAAAAAAATTGTTCATTAAAAGCAAGAGGCTGAACGAGAAGAGAAAAAAGTCTTTCTCTCCCTAACCTTCCCCCCTCTAGATAAATAGATTGAGAGACAGAAGGTAGTTTTAATTGCTGTATTGTAATGTAGTTCTATAGTTTTTAATTTTATCTCTTCTGTATACCTTAACACAACAGGAATCAAGAACGTCCTGGTGCTATTCTGTGCGGCACTGACGGAACACAAGATCCTTTTCCACAGCCATTCGCACTGTCGCCTTACTGAGTCCTGTCATGCCCTCGAAGCTCTACTCTATCCCTTTAAGTAAGTTCTGAGAAAACTGAGCAAGTGATTTTTTTCTGTAGCTGATGGAAATTGTCAACAAAAAGCATTTTCATGTTATATGTGATTGGCTTATACTTGCCTCTTAACTCTAGGCTGGCAGTCTTAACCAGCCACAGTTATTTGTTACGATATATGTTGTGGAGACTTATTTTGAACTAATGAAACTGACCACTAGACTGTACATATTAATAAAATATTGCGCAAGAATACCAATGGGGTTATTATGATGAAAAAATATTTATATACAGTATTACTAATCACGTATCCAATAGAAGCTTTGTAGACAGAAATTATATGCACATGTATCCAGTTGATCTCAACACACATAATTTCTAATCAAAGACTTACTTCAGGTACTCTCATGTGTACATCCCCATCCTGCCAGCGACCCTGGTGGAGGTGCTCTCAACTCCGACCCCTTTCATTATGGGTGTCCACTCCTCCTTACAGCATGAAGTCGTAGAGCTGGTAGGTTAAGATTGAGCTGAGCAGATATATTGTGTGAATATCATGTAATTCATCTTGTGGTAGAAGCATCTCTCTGTTTTTCCCGACACCTTCATCCCTAATGGGAAGGCCACAACATGCTACAGTACTTGAATTCAATCCTCTTTGGTCTCTGCCACTGTAATGATTAATAAATGTATTAATTTAATAAAATTGTAAATGCTTTACCCTCACTTCTGTTACATAGTTGCTTCCAGTCAGCTTTTCTTTATCAAGGAGATTTAGTCATATAATTATATGATGGTAACAGATTCAAGTCAGTGATATTGAGAAAAATATTTCATATAGTATACAGTATAGTGAATATAGTAACAGTAATTATGTACAGTATTCTGTATCCTGGTTAGTTATTTTTTCTATATTCCGGTATGCAAACAGTTGGATGTGATCGTGGCTGACCTGGATGGTGGATCAATTAGGGTGCCAGAGAGTCTAACTGTCTCTCTTCTGCCTGAACCCCACTGGTCCCAGACTCATACTGCTCTCTCCAAGGTAAAGCTTTAGTATATCAACTTCAGTAGGCCCTCGATATAGATTACTGAAATTAGCACTATCCTTGTAACACAGGTCTAGCATGTCACTTAGTTTGTATGGTAATAAATAACAGAAACCTGGGAAAACATTTGATGATCTTCAATGAGGGACTAAGTGTAAAATGAAGTGGTGGATACAAGTATTTGTTCATTGTATAGTGAGAGTCTAATGTACACTTAACATGCTGAGAAAAACCCACTTTTTTTAGAAAAAAAAAAGTGGGTTTTTCTCAGCATGTTGCTCTTCACGTCATTGTGAATTACCACTCCAGTACACTTTACAGTTCAAAGAATGTACACCACTGACAGAGCTCACATTTGATAGCTGGTATTGGTAATGTTTTGGTATAGCACGAGTTCAAATCCCAATACCAGTTTCTCATTTACAATATTTTTGTGTAAATTTTGACGAGTAAATTGCCTCATTGAGTAAATTTGGATACTCAGCTCCCTGAAACATAGAGGAAATTGAGACACTGACTAAACCGAGACTTTGAATTTTGTGTATAGAGCCTTATGAGGGCCCAAGTCTAATAGGCTGTAGCCAAATAATTCTTCCCTTATTTTTCATTTATTCATTGAAATGCCTTTCAGGTCTACAATGCCAAGACATTCACTTTCATTCATCAGCTGATTATATAACTCTTTCAGTTCATTCATCTAATCATTCATCCATTTATGTATTCATTATTCCCCTACCACAGGTGCTACATCCAGACCTGAGCTCAGCTGACAATGCATTCCCTTCAAGTGCCGGTATCCGAGCCACCCCACATGTCATGGTGGACAAGGAGATCCGAGCCGTCTTCATGAGGATGTTTGCTGAGCTGCTCCAAGGTTACCGCTCCTGTCTCACCATCATCCGCATCCATTCCAAACCCGTCATAACTTTTCATAAGGTCAGGAGAGAGTAAGCTGATATCAGTATTTGCAATTCATGTATTAGGTATTTTCAAGCAGAGATTACCTTGAAAAGAAATTAATTTGTCTGTCTCTCAATAACTCCTTTTTGGTGTGACTTACCTGACTGGCACTGATAAGGTACAAATACTTTGGGAATTAAATATTAGTATTATGAACTTTTCACAATACAGTACTAGGGAGACCATTTATGACATATTCTAATATCTATTGATCTCTCCAATCACCAGGCATCATTCCTTGGGAGTCGAGGCTTGGTAGACAATGAGTTTTTGGTGAAGGTGTTGGACTGTATGTTCTTCACCACTTTAGTGAGTGAGCGTGGACCCCCCTGGCGTGTTTGTGACCTCTGGGACGACCTCTACTCTTGCCTACCTGACCACCTCAGGCTTGAACAACACGACCCACGCATGCTGCTTGTACATATACAGGTAGGAACAAGACCATCACATGTCAGGGTGGAACAAGATGTAGATTCCATTGTGTCATAGATTCATCATACATGCTATGTTGGAAACTCATAACCCTAATGAAGAATGAGTGCTTATTGTTGCATTACATCTAAGTTCCTTTTATGCTGGCTTCACACATTATTAAACAGCTGGATAGGAAGGTTTTACATACAAATGCTCAGGCGCTTGTAGTCTCATTCCAGTTAGAGGAGGAAAATGACTGTAAGTCAATGGACTATAGCATATTGATGGCTGGCATTTTATTTTATTGGATTTCACAACACTGATTCTGCCCTGCAGGAACTAGCGCAGCAACTGTACAACAATGAAAATCCAAATCCACAACCATTTGTACCCAAAATCCCCAAGCCCACTGAGGGTTCCTTCACACGCATCCATCAACCAGCTTTTCCTCGCATTGATACTCAGCAAGTTCAGATAATCATAGAGGAGGGCACAGCCAAGAAGATGAAGTAAGCAAATCCTACCTACTATTTATTGTCAATATAAGTTGTAGACCAGTAGTGTTAGAATATCAGTTCAGGAAATAATCATGGTAATATTTTAGAAGGTAGTTGATAAAAGCCAGCTTTTTCCGGAGAATATTTACATTTCATAGTGTCCTTACATGATATCTGATGTAAAAATGTTATTTTGGCTGTTATATTTTTATGCCAAGTATATGATATCCTTTAATTGTGTTTGCATAAATTGCTGTACTGTTCTGAAGAGAAAATGATATTTCCTGTTTTCTCAACTATTTATGTATTTCTGGCCACTCATCAGAATACCACAGAAAGCTGACCAACTAAGGATTGTACCTGTGGGGCCACACATCTCCAGTTTGCAGTCTGGCCGTGGTATTGTGTCCAGCTCAGCACGTAGGCTTGAGGTCAGTGTTTTGAATTTTATGATCTGGGAGAGAGACCTGTTGTCACTGTTTAATTATAATCTTGGTGATTACAGGCATCTAATATAGTTTAGGTGTTTTTTTTATATGTTCCGACACTGGACACAAGCTTCATCAAGCCTGTTACCATGGCCAGGCAACTGCTACCCACACACACACACACTTCAAGACTTCCGAACTGGCACCCATTTACAGAGGGAGGGAAGTGAGGGTAATTCCTAAATACTGCAGCTGGTAAGGTACCAGTGAGGATGTTTTAAGACTTTCGGTGGCCTTATAATCAGTGCCTGAAAGTCAATTTGGAAGAGTAATATTCTCAGCCCCTCACATGATAGGATTCAATCTCCCGACCTATAGGTTATGAGTCCATCACACTAACCACTCAGCCATCTCCCATAACCACTCAGCCATCTCTCTGGGGAGTAGTATGTTATTTATTACAATAAAACTATTCATGATTTTTTTCAGTTCTGGCCATGAGCTTTAAGGACTAGTTGAGAATCTAGTTATCGATTTTATTGCTACAATTCTGTAATCTTACAATCTCTACCATGTCTCTTCAGATTATGAAAAATATTTAGCATTCCTACACATTCCGTACTCGTCTATCTTTTATTTTGAACCATTTCCTTCCAGGTAATGAGAAACTGTGTGAACTGCATCTTTGAGAACAAGATCAGTGATGCAAGGAAGACATTTCCAGCGGTGTTGCGAGCCCTGAAGAGCAAGGCAGCAAGGCTGGCCCTCTGCACTGAGTTGGGCCACCATGTACAAGGCAATAAGGCCGTCTTGGAACACCAACAGTTTGACCTCGTGGTGCGACTCATGAACTGCGCCCTCCAGGTGAGGGATTGGTGCTTTCTTTTTATCTTTCTTTGGTTATCTTTTTAAGTCACAATCAGTTGATAAAATTAATTCAACTGTGCTATATATTTTTGTTATACCGTACCATTTAACCTGACAGATGTGGCTGAAGAGATTTCTATTTATTCTCCTGTGCTGATATCTTGCAAAATTCAGACTATCACAAAATGGCATGAAATTTACATCAGTGTATTTATCTTGTATTTGAGCATAATGTGTTGACAATATTTTTTATTTACTCGCCTTAGTGATGACAGAATGGTAATTACTAATAGGGGATCTTAATGTTACTAATAGGGGATCTGTTTGGTGGCATAGTTTAGAGGAATCAGAGACCTTCCAGTTCACCAACAAAAGAATCTCCCCTTAAGATTCTACATTACCATTCTGCTCATAGAGTATCAAATCATCTTTTCATTCATCCATATGAGATATGATGAAATTGTACAAGGTGGGGAACTTTTGATTCAATGCAAAGTGCCTCA
Source organism: Petrolisthes cinctipes (assembly GCA_033782935.1). Lineage (NCBI taxonomy): Eukaryota > Metazoa > Arthropoda > Malacostraca > Decapoda > Porcellanidae > Petrolisthes > Petrolisthes cinctipes. The sequence goes on from JAWQEG010001179.1 coordinate 37,004, forward strand.
TCCTTATATCCTTAGACTTTTAGCCAAAAATTAAAAACTATAAGGAAAGTTGTATTAAAAATGCACAGGGAAATAGATACATGTTGTCTTTCCCTCCCAGGATGACTCTCCTCTGGATGAGCATGGGGTGGCAGCAGCTCTCCTGCCTCTCTCCACAGCCTTCTGCCGTAAACTGTGTACAGGAGTCATACAGTTCGCATACACTTGTATACAGGTATGGCAAGCTATATTCTGTACATTTCTGTAACTAACAGGTGATATTCACAGCTAGTATGTTATTAAGTTACTTTATGTGGCAACATCTACTGCAGGACCACACAGTATGGGCAAACCAGCAGTTCTGGGAAGCTTCATACTACCAGGATGTACAAAAGGAGATCCGAAGTCTCTACGTCGATCGCTCTCTGCCCCTGCCACCCCTCACCCGACCTCCTCTAGACACACCTAAGGAACCTCCCCCACTCAGCCCAAAAGAGGTACCTGTATCATATTTGGAGTCAGGTTAGCCCAGTGAGTGCCATTGGTATCTCCTCAGTTGTATAAATTTTTTTGTGTTATATCAAGGCTGCTTCATTTCCAAAGATGAGTATATTACATGATTATTTATATGTGTGTGCAGTGTGTTGATGGAAGTAGCTGGAAGGATGGGACCAGTCGACTACCTTACCTACGTGCCCATGAACCCTCAGCACTGGAGATAGCAGCCGAGCAGATGAGACTATGGCCGAATATAGATCCTCGTGAGTAATTTTTACTCGTGAAAATTCTTCCTTATTAAGATTTATTTCACAGCTGAAAATAATATAGACACCATTGAGTTTTGTGTATTGTTTAATACTGCTGAAGCCTCAGTTCTTTCTGGGAGGATATCATCATGAGATCGACCCAAGAATAAACCACAGTGAGCTTACTTTTCTGCAGGGAGGGGGGGAGGAATCATGAGTCACCCCTCTGACACTTGGAGGTTTGGAGATAGGGCCAGTATAGGGAACTGAAGGAGGGTTTGTGTAATGATAAGTAATGTGTTATTCTTGAATTGAAATACAGCTGGTATAGGTGATTGTTGCTCTAAATGTATGTGCCATTTGGCTTGGGCTTTTCTGATACCCCAACAAACAGCAACCCTAGATCTTGAAGGGAGAGAGAAATCCAGGCATTTTTATGAGTTTTTTACATCTATGGCATGAGAAAGAGGTAGTATATTGTTTGGTGTATAGATAATATAATAATGTTTTCAACATACTATGTGATATAATAGTCTGGTTTATTATTCATGTCACTTCTTCCATGATATTGTGTCCCTCAAAATAATGTCTATATTTGTCTGTCCACATCTAAATCTGTTTGATTGTTTACAGTTTTATACCAATGTTTTCAGGAAAGCAAAAGGAGCTGGTGGAGCAGGAAGAGTCAACGTTGTATTCCCAGGCCATTCACTATGCTAATCGTATGGTCTTTTTACGTATTCCCCTTGATGTGAGTGCTGCTGTCCACAGACGAGCCTTTGCTGACCGTGATAATGCCAGCAACAGCATCACCAATAGGTAAGGCATTTTAAACTCTTTGAAATGAATAGTCTAACAGTAGTGAAGATTAAATCCTTACGAAAGAGACTTTGAGCCTGGAATATTTCAGAAGGTGATAAAAGTCACAATGTTCAAATGGTCCTGAGCCTGCTATCCCATTTTTGATAGAAAGATAGTTAAATAAGTAAATAAGTATATTGTGTTAGCAGCGAATTTTCTCTTATCAGTATGATTTACAGTAACACATTACATACTGGGTTGTGGTCTAGAGGGGAGAATGATAGGCTGAAGTCCCACATCAGGCAATTTTGTCATATTTCAAATAACTGAGGTAACCAGAAAGTTTATCACTCTTGCCATGCTCCCACTGAGAATGAGTTGGCAGCTCTCCCTTAACTGACCCAGCTATAGTAACCCAAACTTAGGCTTCTACACCCCTGAATAGGTTAATATGGGACATAGATGTTGCCTTGCCTTTACATTACTGTATTCCTTTAGTATGGCAGAGAGTGACAGTCTTGATGCTGAGTCTGGGTTTGAGGATCAGGAGCAGAGTGACCGAGAGACCACTGTCATCCGATTTGTCTCCAGATTTGTGGATAAAGTGTGCACCGAGGGAGGTGTCACAGGTGAGGATCACTAACCTCTTGCAATCTGATTAATATATATCATAGCATAACAGAATGAGTAAGAAGACATTATTCAAGGAAAAGTCTTTATAAGTGAAACACCACCTGAACTATTGTGCAACTTGTTTACCCACCTCCAGTCATCCGTCACATCCACCCTTCTGCCTTGTCCACCCATAATGTGGCTGTTACTAATGCAAATTAATATTGTAGAAAACATGACTTTGACCTGACTTAGCAATCACAAGATGTTATTATGAAAGGCTCAACCTCAGATAGTGTTTTCTTACTTACAGAGCCTTTCACATGCTGAAGTTAAATGTCCACAGCTAATGCCATTAAAGGTAACCATGATTTGTTGAGCTTGTCACTTAGGGATTGAGAGTCTTACGCCGGTCATTAATATGCACCGTATTGATATTGGTCATGGATAATTACAGCTAGTCAGGGGAAAAAACTGAGCAGCACCATCCCTGCCTAAGTTAATGATGTTTAGGAAACATTAGTATAAATTGAGAGGCAGAATGCTCAGAGAAATGGGCCACACATGTATTCATTTCCCTTATTAAGCCCAGAAAGTTTGAAGATACCCTCCCCAAACAAGTATTTAATTTATTGACTCATGATGTGGTGAGCCATTCCATGAACTGCCATGTTAATATCAAGTTATCAATCCAAGCTTGCACTTGTACATACAGAACCATTAAATATATTGGTCTGTATGAATCACAAAAGCCTGTGAAATGTTTATCCTTCTTCTATTCCACCAGAGGAACACATCAAGCTCCTGCATCAGATGATCCCTGGTGTGGTGGCCATGCATGTGGAAATGCTGGATGCTGTATACAAGGAGTCCAAACGTCTTCCTCCCATACAGAAGGTGTGTGTGATATATGTATTGCCTCATGGGTAGATCTCTCAATGTCACAGATAGATCATTAAATGAAGTTGACATAGTATAGTTTCATTTACTTTTACATTAATTTTCTTACTTTCTTCAGAAACACTGCATTAATATTGTTGACATATCCAATATACATTTTGCTTTTCATCGATATTGTGGAAGAGTTTAAGTTGTCCATTAGGTCTGGTGCAAAGGATATCAGTTAGCAGATCCCACATTAACCTTACCCTGACTCCCTTTCCTAGTCGATCATATACATCCGTCGCAATGCATACAAACAAAGTGCAGACGGCACATACCAACCAGACCCCAGGTACACAGAGATTGTCTATGGCCAGGTGAGTTCAGCTGGACAGTTGAACCCATGGAAACCTTGCCTGGTTCTGTATTTGTCCTGCTGATAAAGAGAATAATATATGTCGGGGAAATTCAAGAGACAGAAAGTCTGCCTGGGTCTGTAGAAAAATGTGTGTTGGGGATATTCAGTGTGATGGAAAGTTTGCCATGATTACAGTGTTTGTCAAGACTAATTTTGATTTGCTTGGCCTTGTATTCGTTAGGCTGAAGTGAAAATACATTGTGTTTTTGGGAGATTGTGTAATGGAAGCATTGTATGAGCCTGTTTTTGTCTTGCATATAAAAATAAATACATATATGTTGGGGAAATACAGAATACCAAAAGCTTCATCCGGGTGTATAATATAGCAGAAATATTCCTACATATGTCTTTCCAAAGTTGGAAAAAGAAAACATGCATATCAGGATTTTTTTTCTGTATATATTTTGTCATCTACATGTGATTATAATGTTGAAGAGACTATAGAAATTTTTTTTCCAGTCTTCATTCTGATATACAGCATGATATTCAGCTTCATATGTTGGGAGTCAACCTTATGTGTTTTCTTGTTTCCGTATGTGATGATTTTTATATTCTCCAGCCAGCTAATGAGATCTAAAAATGACAATATCTTTGTGAAGTATTGGTTCAGTGTTGGGATTTTCAGATGGAATTTATCCCAGATTTCAGTACAGTAAAGCTTTTATTAAAGATTCAATAGTTTTAGCCCAGCTTGCACCTTCAGGTATAAAGCCAAAGCAGTATCCAAACTACCATATCTTCAGTAAGATGGCTTTACCACAAATATGGGCTTCGATGCTTTATTTCCCTTTTGTGAGCGGTTCTCCAGTTGTATTGTATTCTTGTATAACTTAATGAATTGTATTATATCACTAAATATGTTTGGAGCAATTTCTTAATAGAGTTGAATGTGTTGCAGTCTTTGAATTTCCATCTTCCTTGCAGCCAAAGATCCTGTTGCCATCGCTGGTGCCGGGTGAGGAGGTGGTGTTCGAGGGTCTACGGGTTTACCTGCTGCCAGATGGGAGGGAAGATTCCACCGCCTATCCTGGTGGTGGCCCGTTACTCCTGCCGGCTGAGGGTGCACTCTTCCTTACTAACTACAGGCTCATCTTCAAGGGAATTCCTACTGACCCATATGGTAAGACTTCTAGATTGCTTGTAATAATGGATTATGAGTAAAATCACTGACTGGTTGTGACACAAAACACAAATAATACAGTTTAGCCCTATATCTTGTGTGTCGTTATTCTCTTACATACACCAAATTATTTTTCTTGTTGAAGGGCAAATTGTAAACTGAAGCAGTTGACAAAAAACAAAAGTTATGACTTATACAATGTACCTGGACAAATGCTAGATGATTTTCTCTGTCACAGGAGAAATCCCAAGACCATTATTATTTTTATTAGGGTGTAGGTCTTGGACAAAAGATATTTATTTCTGATTTGAAATAATATGATGTGTACTCAGACATTTTATACAACAAGTACAATGTTGATAGGTTAATTAAATAGGTTTTAATATAAAGATTTATATAGTGCTTCTCCATATAGTGCTTCTCCATAACAAGAAAAACTATATGGTGAAATTCAGAGTAAAATGCAAAAGTCATCAGCATTGTTTGATAAAGACAGGCCGTTGAAGAGTAATGGTGTCTTAGTGATTTATGTAAACAAGTGATGGTAATCAGAGAAAACTATAAACATCATCAACCATTATATGTTAAAGCTGGGCAGATGAACAGAGCAGAAGTAAAGAGCATAAATATTAAAGAAAGAGAGAGAGAGATATAAAAGAAAAAGGTAAACAGAGAGCGAGAGTCTGAGTGGTGATGACTATTGCAGCGTGTGAACAAGTGGTGGTGCGGTCGATGCCTGTGACGTCCATCACCCGGGAGAAGCGAGCCCCGGCCAATCAGCACCCGGGACCCATGGATCAGTGGTTCAATGAGGGACTACAGATCAGGTCAAGCACATTCCAGGTAAGTCGCACTGCATTTGATTCTCAGGTCAAACACATTCCTGGTAAGTATCTTAGTCGTGCTATATATGGTTCTCAGGTCAAGCACATTTCAGGTAGGTCACTGTTACATGTTATCCCTTTCCCTCCTGAATCCTCTCATTGCTTTTGAAAAGTGGATGAGGAGGAAAATGTGTAAATGGAAAACTCACAGAGGATTTAGAACTGCCAGGAAGCATCACCCAGACATTGGAATAAGGTTAACAGATATTTGGTTATATATATTAAGTTGGTAATGATATTAGGGGTTTATGTCATTTAGTTTGTCATGTGATAAGTCCCTGTTTAGTCAGAAGGAGTGTTATTACTTTATTATTTTTAGTTGAAGTTTATCTTGATTAGCTTATCATTATAGTTCTTTGAAAAATCTAACTATAGTGATTGTTATGCTAGTTTTAGTAAAATTTCACATCAGTTACTGCTTTTGATGTACTACTTTACTATGCACATTTCAGCTGATCAAGGTTGCATTTGATGAAGAGGTGCTACAGGATAGTATTGAACAGATGCGCAAGATGATCAATCGTTACCGCCACCCACCGACCATCAACCAGCTCTTTGCCTTTGTGGGTCATAGTCATGTCCCTCAGACCCCTAATAGACAACAGAAGGACAAGCCTGGATATGGTACTTTACGGTTAGTCTTCATTTTGTATATTTAAATGTTTTTTTCTGTATTGAGGCAAGAACCCCACTTTATGTCATCTCCTGTAAAAAGAAAAAAAGTGTGTGAGGTTCAAAACCACATCCATATTTGTTTGAGACAGAAGTGAGAGAGTGATGCAACTTTGTGGTGGAGGTGGTTATAGCTAGGGAGGGAATTCAATTTTTCTAGGAGAGATTGTGGGAAAAAAACCCACAAAGTTTTATGTCACTGAAGAAGGGGGAATTGTCATATGGAAAACTTAAGAGTTAAACGATGGAAGAACTGTGTATGTACAGGGTGGCTCATAAGGAACTGACTACTTGCCCGGGTATATTATCTGTTGCAAGGACCACCCAGCTTGTTAAATAATAATAATAATAGGTATTGTGTATTCATTAATTCAGTTATTGGTAGATTCATGAAAAGTAAGGATGTTTACCTGAATGCACCTCCACTGACACATAACTTTTATATATACACATGCCAAAGACAGCCAGATTGGTGGTTACCTCAACAGATGATATCGCCAGGCGAGCAGTGGTTTACATATGGACCACTTTGTATTTCTGTATATGTATGTATGAATTTGGTATATGTAGAGTATGTATGTTTTTAGTACATGCATGCATTCATGCATGTGCACACTGCTCTAAATTTTTGTTGGACAGTTAACAGTTTCCACACAACTGGGGGTACAAGGTCTTTTTTTTTTATAGGCATCTAAATCTATGATCTCTCTTCCTCAAGAAAGTAAACAATACTTAAAATATTTTTGATTGTGGAAATTCTTAGTGAGAGAAGACTACCAGTCAGGTGGAAATGTAGGAATAGGGAGAACTGGAGATGCTGTTGTTGTGGCCACCCCCTTTGGGAGAGTTCCCAGAGGGTACATGGCATTAGTGTTACAAATAGATAAAGTAGATCAAAGAAACACCTCTGGGAAACCACCTATATTATTTAAACATACTGTCCTTTTGTCTCTAAATAGTGGTTTTGCCAAGAAAACTCTGATGAAGACGGCCAAGGCTGCAGGCCTGAAACCGAGCAAGGGAGGCAAGCGGCACAAGTATGTCTTCCCCAACAACAACAGCAACAGCAAAGCCATGACCTCACCCGGCCGCATGAGTCTGGCCCAGATGACCAACATGGATCTAAGCAATGAGGACCTTCCCCATGATGACGACCTTTCCAGTGAGTTGACCCATAATAACTGCGGTTTATGATAGACAGTATTTATAAATTTTCTTTTTTGCAGGTTTGTTTTATCTTCTGTTTTCATTGATTTGATAATAGAATAAACAAGGGAGTTACATGATATTATCTTTGGTATTGTATTTTTGTCACATTTTTGTTGACTAGTTTGTCTTTCAGGTACATGAATGTTGAGTCAATATGGTGAATAAGCCTTGCACCCTTGTAATTCTGCAAGCATCTACCATATTTCTTGTCACATAGACTATTCCCACATGGAGCTAACATTACTCACCTTGGTCAGGGTGTACATTGTGAACACTCATAGCTTTGTTGACCATCCCTTCATATGTCTATCTATCTTGGGTTATTGTTTTGTTTTGTTTCTTTACTCATCTGTCAGTGGCCAGAGTAGCCCCAATAGTAAACCTCACCTGTGCTTGCTGTATAGGTGTGTCCTGTATTGGTGAATCAGACTGGCAAGTCATTTATAACCACTTGATGTGTCTTAATTTTCAAACGATTATTGTCTCAAATGGAAGAATGAAAGGTACTGGGAAAGTCACCCATCAACCCCTCTCTCCCACTTCAGCTACAACATTGGTATCAACTCACAAGTGGCAAGAGTATTGCCAAGGACTCTCAGCTCAGATTAAAGACAGCAGTAGGGTTACATAAGAAGAATACCGTATATGGTGGGGGTATGAGGTGGGTTGCCAGGAAGGACATGGAAAGATGAGCACCTTAAGTCTGGCACCACCATCACTACCACTAGTTGCCTTCATAGGTTTGAGTCTTTTAAATAGTACAAGGTTTAGGATGAATATACTGATAGACATGGGACAGTATTGCTGTCATCCACTTCAAATGTTTTTCAATTGCTTTGATCTTGAAGCACTAGCAAAACATGCTTCGTAAATGTTGCTCCTTATAATATGATGGTCATTTTTTGCAATTCTACATTAAACCCACTTGAAGACTCGTTTCTCATAATTTTGGACTAAATCATGATACTTATATAATAATAAGCAATACAAAATGGCCCTTATAAGAGATAAGTTGCACATAAGTTTATTTTTATAAAATTTTCATCCAATTTTTTTTTTAATAGTTTGTCAATTGTATTTTATGTGTTTTACTACTTTCAGTATGTAATATTAAATGTTTTACAGATTATCTAATGTTTGCAAAGAAATAGCAGTGCATTTTGTCTTCAGACTTGGTGTAACATTAAAATATTTTTACCAAATAGTTTTAGGTTACTTTATAATCTTTTAGAATAAGTTTTTAAGTATTATCATTCAGATTTTGGAGTTAAAATTTCCTTCACATTGTCAATTTTTGAAATTCCTTAGTGCATGAGACAGCTGCAATATTAGATTCATATATTCCTCAGTGCAAGTACTTCTTGGCTTTGTAGTAGTGCATTTCACTTGCTAATTTGTCAGATATATTTCTTGGTGGACACTCCCTTAACTACTGGTTAGTAAAGGGGGATAAGAAGCTGTCAGTAAATTGAGGGCTATGAATGCCTCCAAGGTATGCCATTAAATAGACCACCTAAACCAAAATCATCTGTGTCTCTGGGCACCATTTGGAGGACTCAGTAGCTTCCAATTCACCATAAGTTTCCTGATCCCATAAATCACTTCTTTCTTGCACAAAATAATCAAATATTGAGCCCACAGTCCAGGAGGGTTATAAATAAACTTCACTTCATTGCTCTGACTTGTCAACACCCATACTTGTGGTTTCTCTTTCCATATACTCATACTCTACTTCACACTCAAACTGTTTTTGGTGGGCTGTGATAAGTGTTATATTATGATGCAGAGGTAGTGGATTGAAATAGCAACACATTAGGTGGCTAAGAGTTTTATAAAAGTAATGTATATTTAGCTGTCATAATTAGGTCATCATTGAAATATCAGAATCCTTCCAAGTTTCCAGAATGTGGCTCTTTAGATTCATTTGGAGGATCATGGGTTTTCTTTGATTTGCCCTCCCGGTGTTTGATTGAAATGTTGATTAAGGGGGTGCGGGAATAGGGGACAGGTTTGTGGGGGGGTTTAGGGGGGTGTGGGAGTAGGAGGACAGGCTTGAGGGAGGGGGGTTATGGGGGTGCGGGAATAGGTTACAGGCTTGGGGGGGGGTTAGGGGGGGGGTAAGGGGACAGGCTTGGGGGAGGGGGGTTAGTGGGGTGTGGGAATAGGTTACAGGCTTTCTACCCACCCCAAGCCTGTCCCCCTACTCCCACACCCCCTTAAAGTAATGAATGAATGAAGATCGGCAATAGGATGGTATTTGATACGAAGACAGGACACTCACTTATTTTGTACTGATAACATCATAGTTTTGTCCCCTTTAGTTTAGGTCAGGACATACCTTTTTCTACTGATACTGTAGTGGATTAGGGTTTTGTAATACTTTTGTTAGGTTTCTGTGGTTTTGACATCCCAACATTTTTCCAGTATTATCTAGAGTAAAATTACTTTGCTTGGTGAGTAAATTGAGACTTCTTGATATTTCATTATACAGCTTTAAGTTTGATATTATAACAAAAAGCATTTATTTGTATTACCTGTAAGTTCATTCATCTAACATTTTAAGTTACACAATAGATTTTAGTATTACTGTTTTTTGAAGTACTGTACCAGAAGGCAAGTGTAATCTAAAATCATTTGCATCTCTTTTCTATTATCCAGGTTCATCCTTTCCTGTATTTTTCCTTGATACACTGTGCTCCTCAGTCTCCTTTCCTGAGTAGCTTAAAGCCAGGCAGATACTCTGAACAATGGTATTATTGAAACAATGGGAGGTCTTGCACCTTCCCTTTGCAGTGACATTCAATAATGGCTTACTATATTTTCTTTTATGAAACTGATGAAAACTATATGTAGTTTTTACATAATACTCTTCTTTTGTTTACATTAGTAAAGAGATGACATTATGTATCTGACGTTGCACTTTCCTCGTGTTTTGATGAAGTGACTGGAAAGTGTGGTGTGAATGAGCTGCTGTGAGAGGAATTGAAGTAGAAAAGTTGTATGAAAGAAAGATACAGTGAGCATAATTTGCAGTGAAAAGAAGGTGCATTGAGAGTAAGGGATAGTATGAGGAAGTGCAATACCTCCCTTTGTTATGATAATGCCACCTTAAGTGTGAGTCATGTCCCGGTGCCCCAAAAGGCTCGCGCTATGGCTTCCTGGGCACCAGTCTCAAGGGGCAGTGCAAGCTGCTACGCGTCACCTCCCCCGTCACACGCAGCTCCGAGGAACTGGACTGTGGGGGGGGACTCTCAGGCAGTGAGTCTTTGCTGCCACACCACCCTGGCCTCACTTCCACACCCTCTTACCTTCATTGTGGGTGTTGTTGTCCTTACTCTTGGGCCCAACCTTATGATCACCCTCAACACACCAGTCTCATTGCCTTTCTCACCATACTACCAGTGAAATCTGCCTATTGTTTTGCTAACAGGGCAGGATGAATGGCTTCAATCAGTCAGTCATTAAATTACCTGCCGCTGTGCAGTATATCTTGTGGATAACACTCCATTAATCATAGGCTATATTGTTCAGCTTGATCCCTCCCCCATTGTCTATTTTGCAAAGTTAGACTATTTTCTCCATTCCTCATTTTTGCAATGATTGATCCTTTGATCAGAAAGCCTTGTCTTGCACTAATACATCCTTTTTTCACTCTGACTGTAGATAACTGTATACTGCCTTGGCAGAAATATTAAATTTATTTTAAAAATTTCCCTTAGATATATTATGTCACATAAAATTATCTGTCTAAAAGCATTTCAACATATATAATTGAGTAGAATTTTGGGGTTATCATAATAGGCTGTGATGTTTGTTGTGTCCACTTAGTACCATAGAATTATAATAGTTGTTTGTTTGAGTTGACATTCTGAGCTTGCCTAGATGTTTTGGTAGTGTGTGCATCTTTTGTCATGCCCAGACTCATCATATGCCTGCAACGTGATTTGCTCAGGTGTTTTTCTTGGACCTTCATCAACCTCAGGAAGTGATGCATATAATGGTCTTTATATTGAAGGTTTGTAAATGCTTATGCTTGAATGATATATTATTTTATATGAAAATATACTCTCAAAAGGAAATGCTCACATTATGAATTAAAAAAAAGCAGTATTTTATACCTACTTGTTATTGTATCACATAAATCATAAATCTTTAGTTTTCAGTTGTCTTTTAGGTATGTGGGGTATCACAGATGTATGAAAAAACAAAAGTGGCATTAAGTTCATTAGGCTAACCAAAGTAAAGTTAATAGTATATGGTAATTATGCATAATATTAAGCATGTTATATCTATATGAACTACAGGAATTACAGATACTGTACACTGTATTTATTTATCAAGTCAAGATTTTTCCATTTTCCACTTCCTCTGTCATCTTTCTCAATCTTGTTGCATATTGTACACTTGTATTTATAGGTGTCAGCATAATCAGACTCGATTCACAAACATTTTTCATTTGCTTTGCCCTGTGGCTCAGTCTGGTGCATAGCGTGTTTAACTTTATTAATGTTGTTCAGTGTTCCCTGCTCTCAGTTAGTTGGAGCTGAGGTGATATTGTAGGGCATAGTGACATCTTAAGTTTCAAACTAGAGGTACAGTAATAAAATATGGGCCTAATGCAATACAGACTATACAAACAATGAGACTTTTTTGGAAGAGAACAATTGTTGTTTGAATATATAGGTTATGGAGCTACATATGCTGGCATGTTTTAGATTTAAGCATGATTTTTTTAAAGTGTGTGTACTACCTTCTTGTGGGAGAGTAAAGAAGCTCTTATTACATCACATCAGGAATGATTATCTGCATCCCTTAAGTCCTTTTTTTCCCAATAGCAGGGAAAATTATGAATGCACTCAGATGTTGACATCAAGCTTAAGCCAACCACAGATATAAAGACTTAACTAGAGCTTGATAAGTTGTGCAGCAACTTTTAAGCAATCTTTAGATATAATTTACTGCAGCAAGATAGCTTTTTATATGACCAGGTATAAACTGGTGCATTATTACCACTCACACTTTAATAATAACAAAGTTGTGAAATTGAGGCTGCTCCTCGTAAACCATGAAGGGAGGGGTAGCACTCATGTGACCTTAGTAAGGCTAATTGATAAACATAATGGATTAGTTCCCATTTTATAAGGTAAGGGTACACAGCTCAACTACCTTAGATTCATAAAAATAACTGAATGATTTTAATATTGTTTATGTACATTTTATTGATGCACTAAAGGACAAAGTACAGTATAAGTAAAGGAGGTAATGTAGCTAATATTAAGGATGTTGGGTGTGTTGCTGTAGTGAGTTTAATGGGTCTTTTTATGTATATAAACTAGATAGAGACTTTATTCTCAGCTGTGAGTTAGTAGATAACAACATACTGTACATTATATCATTGACAACAGCTCATTACTGCATCTTCAGGTTCAGAGGGATTAAATCTGATAAATCAGTTGTGAAATGTTGTTTGTAACAGCTTCTCCACTCATGGAGGTTTTACTTTTAACTCTGTATTGTTGTTTAACACACAAGTGTGAAGTTTGGTATAATGTACTATAATCAGTTTTGGAGTGTCGCTTGATATTGATATTTTAGAAAAGATTGTTGGAATACCTTATTTGATAGTCCATATATGTTGCTTTTATATTTTATATACTGTACTATACTGTAAAAAATATTCCTTTTTTGAGGAGGAACCTTTATTGACAACAATTATTATTACTGTACAGTACTTCTCTTTTGCCAATGTGTCATTGGTCAGTCACAAACTAGGTTGGTACTGTCACCCACACTCTTTTAACATTTACAGCACTGTACAGTACATATAGCATACCTACATGTCAAACTCCCCATATACACATATTATATCTTTATATGCAAAAGATATAACGCTTACAGGTACAGTACACTTCTAAACTCGGTCACAACCCTACCTTAACACACTTTGTACCTGGTTCACCATAGACCTAGCAAAATCAACAGTTTCCCTCCTTCAGCTGGACAGCTGAATACTGCTACACACCACATCTCCAACAACACCCTTATACCCCACACACATTTACACCCAAAATACTTGGCATAGCATACAACATGGTCAATAATAATCATCCACATATGGGTATCTCAAACAATTTGCTGTCTAATGTTTTCACATTCACATATTATGATGTTATTGTGTTAAGTAGTAAGTAGCTGCTTATAGTATTTTAAAAGATGGTACTGAACCTATTTATTGGAAAGTTTATCACCTAAGGAACAGAGGAAACTCTTACGTGAGTTACCCCTATATGGATGATTATTTTTGACCACGACTATATAACTATTTAATTCAAACAACATATCACAAACTTCAAGAACAAATGCACACCGACTCAATACTCACAAATCACTTTTCAGTATAACATTCAGACTTATCAAAGAAACTACAACACTTAGCTGTTTTCTTGGCTGCCCGTCATTTACCCTTCTGTGTCCTCCCTTCCCTGTGTGGATTTGTCCACCTGGCCAGGCTGCTGTGCAGGCACCACCCAGCTCTTTTGACCTTTCAAGGTCTAGGATGTAACTTGGCACTCGACACTGTTATACACATGGAAGACTGCATTGCACAAAACTACACCTGCCAACAACACAACACACATTCCTTGAGGGCCCTATGGGAAAGCCCTGTCCAGGCAGTGACCTTCCTCAGGAGCTCGAGGCTACTTGGCCAGACAGCTTGAGGAATGTCCACTAAAACAACAGCAATATCAGTAACAACAAGATATTTGGGGTAAAGGGGCCTGCTCTATGACATTAAGAGTCAGTTGTAACAGTTACCAATAAAAGCTCCTCTAATAGTGTTTATTTTATGTATTCTATCTGTAAATGTAGTTATTCTCTCATTTATAGTTAATGGCCTGTTCCCTCTTCAGTAGTGCCTCTCATGGAACTAGCTATGACAAAGGCCAAATTAGTGAGGTTTTTATTTATTTATTTATTTTTTTACTGCTGGGATTTCTTCTTCAGTACAAAGAGACTGTTTTTAATCCCTGCAAGCACATTACCCAGCATGGGTTTGTGCAGGGCTGTAAATAGTGTTGTAATGTGAATACATAATGTCGAATAGCCATCCATCCATAGTACTGTACAGTATTTGAGCAAAATAAGATCATCAGCTTGCCATGTATTTTATTTTTTATTTTTTTCAATTCTAAATAGTTACAATTTTATTAGGGTCATAAATAATGTAGCCATTTTTACTACCATTTTTTCCCAAACCTGTGTTATAAAATTTAAGTAAGTACAGTATCTGATCTGTGTTGTCATGAAAGTTTCCTTGGATATCACTTTTGAGAATAATGTAGTTGTTATTTTCATTGCTGTAAAGAAATTGCTGTTTTTTGTTGTAATCTCTGTTGTTATTAATGGTAAGAATTAACTCATTTGTTTCTATTGAATTTTCTTTTTCTTGCCATGACCCTGCTCATCCAGGATTAAACAGCTTGCATGAAACTTGGCTGCTACAATTATGCAATACAATACTTGTGTTTGTGTGCTGATAACCTGGACTTTGTTACAGGCATGAATCATATGTCTAGAGTAGGAACATGGGAGAAAATATACGTATCTCGCTGTGCTATACATTCTAAAAAAGTATACAGCCAAGCAACTTATAAGGGTAGTACTGTATATAGGAAAATCATAATTACAAAGTTCACCATAATAATAATAATGATAATTAGATTCTGCCCAATTTTTCATCATAATCCTTTATTATCACGGCTTTTAGTATTATATTTTGATAGTGACACGGTAGTAAAGACAGTAAAAAATCCATAAGTTGTCTGGTATGTCAGTTGGCATGGAATTTAGAAAGGAGCGTGTGATCAACAACTGCTTTATACCTTTATCAGTTGTTTTGGCATTTGGTCACTTCCATCTTGGACTGTATTGTAAATGAAGGTTAAAGTCCCTTATACTGACTAAGTACATAAAATGATTTAGTAGATAGTTGGTCGAACACTTTGATGACTGGATGGTTTGTTAAGAATTATAGATGATTGGAGAGCTAACATATTTGCCTCCCCCCCCCTCAACAGTCGTGGATGAACTGGAAGCATCAGGCCTGAGCAACGGGTCAACGGGGCAACTCTCTGTCGTGTCAGGAGCGCTTGTTGGGGTGGTGCCAGAGGTAGACAACAAGACACTGGAGAAGCTATCTGAACGCAGCTACCACAAGGACTACCTCCGCCTGGGACTCGGTTCAGTCAACGCCACCGCAGCCGCTGCCACCGCTGCTGCTGGGCCTCAGAGGGCTGCCAAGGCTGAGTTCCGGGTCACCTCCTGCAACATTAGCTACCAGATGGCCAGAAGGTAGGATATAGTTTGTATATTTTTATTTATTTATTCACTTAATAAATATTTATTTATTTAATAGTTACTTATTTATTATTATTTTTATTTTTTTGTATGGTAAAATGTACAGTAATGAAAATTCAGTACATGTTGTTATTATTAGGCATCTTTTTGACATAACTCTGGGGTGTAGAGGCCTGAGATTGAACTACCTTAGCTGGGTTAATTAAAAAAGGACCATCAACCTATTCCCAGTGGTGGCAAAGTAAATAGATTCACTTCATCTAGGCTTTCTTGGCTTGGATATCACAATTAACAAGTAGCAAAAAAGTAGCCAACCCACATCGCACCTTTCATGTCTTTATAGCTACCCGGCACTAGTGGTGGTGCCGTGGGGGACAAGTGAAGACTCCCTGCACCGGCTGGCACGCTGCTATCGACATGGCCGCCTCCCTGTCATCACCTGGCGACACCCACGCACCAAGGCGCTCCTCCTCAGGGGTGCTGGTTTCCATGGCAAGGGTGTCATGAGCATGTTGAACAGACCAGCAACAAACACAGGTGACGAATGGGCTCGTGAATGTTTCATTTCATATATCAGTAAATTTGATCCTAATGGCACCCATCCCTCTTCAGAAGTATCAGGTTCCTCAGCAAGGGTATCATGAGCATGTTGAAATGTTCAGCCACAACAGCAGGGATCTTTTAGGGTTATATTGTTCCTCTTACAAGTCCAGGAAATTCTCAGCTCCTCTCCTACAAGTACACCTCGGTTCCATATAGAACGTCCAATAGGTCGATAGAAGACGTCGTTCTATGTGAAATCGTTCTATGTGATACACGTAACCTATGGGGAAAACGACAATTGGTCGATCAGTCACCAAAATTGTCCCTGAAATTAACATAAAATACTTTTCAAGGTTTTTCTTGCCTTAATCCTACTGTACAGGGATGTATGTAAAATGCATATTACAATTCGTATTAAGGTTTTGGCAGGTGACTCATGTGACTGAGACGAGTCGGCGGCATCCGTGGTGGTGGAGGTGGTAGGGGGGGAGATAGTGCGTGATCATCGTTTGTTTTCTTTTATTAACCATACGCTGGTGTTTCCTTCTCCTTTCTCTTTCCGAGAAATAACTTCTTTATATTGAAGGATATGGCCTTCCGTTTTGTAAATGCACCACCTGGCATGACTGAGTGTTGAAGCTGGTGGTTAACTCCTAATCACTAAAAACGAGCGAGTCACACACGAAATTTCCCTAACTTCAACTTTAGAATTTCCCTTTATGCCTCAATAATTCCCTGTTTACTCTTGAACATTGACGGTCTTTTTGGTATTTCTTCTGGTAAGACTTTCCCTGTTTACTTTTGAACAATCTTTATATAATTTCCCTGTGTGGATTTCAAAATTCCCTAAAACAGAGAAATTTCCTTGCTCCTGGCAACACTGGGTAGTGGGAAGGAGCGGGAGGCGTGGTGGCAACACATTCACTCACACTGTACAGACACCAGTGATATCATTTCCTGGCACGTTCATTATGATTTCGCTCGTTTTATATAAGAACTCCTCGGATTTGCTTCACTTATTTTCGTCACCCGTTCTATATGGATGCAATCGTTTTATAAAATAATTTTAAGCTAATATTTTGGTCGCTCGTTCTATGTGAACACGTTCTATATGAGACCGAGGTGTACTTTAAACATCTTCATATTAAAAGCAAATGACGAGCAATTTCATGAGCTTGTAAGTTGAGAGTACATGTGAGTGTGACCCATATCACTGGGTTTTCTGTCTTTCACTGTTTATTTCTTATTTAATCTTTCAATCCTTGTGAAAAGAGAAATGGGATACTGTACTGTATTGATGATGTTGACAACGGCTTAACTCTATTAACTATTCCACACACCAGGTAACACAAGTGAAGCCTCATACTCGTTGGAGCAGGAGAAGTACCTGTCAGCAGTGGTGCAGCTGACTCCTCTGTCTGTTCTCCGCGACGGGTCCTCCTGGCGCCTTACCGACTCATCCCTCTCCATCAACTCCCTCGTGCTGGCCGCTGGAGGAGGAGGGGCAGGCGGGATGGTATCCAACGTGTCGGCCACCACCCTGGAGTTGCCTCCACCCTATCACCACTACCACCATCACCAGTCTTCCTCCTACCCCACCCTCACCCCAGAGATTGGACGCAAGACTAACCCGCTCTCCAAGGCCATGAACACGTTACGGTAAGTTAATCCTATCCGGGGTCCCAGCAAGGCCAATTTAGGATTAATTGGCTAACTTGCTCTACAGATGGTGCTCTTCTTCCTGTGCTCCTGTCCTTGATACCTCACCCGTTCGTACATACTCCCTGCTTATCTCAGTCATCTTAATCCTCCCACTTTTACCCTTTCCCTCTCCATAAATCCCATCACTTTCACCTCCTTCCTCACCTTCACTTCCCTTCTCTTCTTCACCTCTCTCCTCTCTTTCATTTCCTTCCTATCCTTCATACCCTTCCTATCCTTCACACCCTTCCTATCCTTCACACCCTTCCTATCCTTCACACCCTTCCTATCCTTCACACCCTTCCTATCCCTCACACCCTTCCTATCCCTCACCCTGCCCATGACACTTTCTCTCACTCTCAGCTGTTTCCCCATCTCAGGCCATGTGTGGGTTCCCCTGCACAACACATGTCCCAGTAGTGTTGCAATAACCAGTTTGCTTCTCTTCTCAACATGACAGAGTAAGTGTGAGATGTTGCAGCTGTAATATCAACTAATGTTGCCTGAACTACAAGTGATTTAATTTATAGTATTGGTATGTCCATCACATTATTGAGGAACACCTGTACTTACTTATGTTATATACATTCACAGAAGCATCACATTAACTCATTTATCAGTGATGCTGGATAATAGATTACCATAGGTGTTATGATTATATTGTATTGAACATTACAATTGATTTGCATTGGTTTTAGTGGTAAGACATTTATAATCTTTACTTTGTACAGCTGCCTCAAGGAATTTTTACCCACCTGTACAATAATGCTTGGATGATTGAGATATTCCTATGACATTTCAATCATCTGGCATAAGTCTATTTATGTTTTTTAATAATCAAAGATATTTTTGGGATATATAAAAATTTGTTTGCTTGCATCTGACAAAACAATTTCCTTGAATTTGTTGGGAAAGTTCAGGTTATCCCCAGTCGTTAAGGGTTTAGTATGGGGGATTCATAAAAGTAGCGTAATGTATATCTTTGCTGAAGACATACATATTGATTAAATATAAATCCTACTACTGACACAATTCCATTTGACAAGAAATAGACAAGGCACAGTTGCCATTTTATCAGTTTTTCTTGCACTGATAGTTTAAATTTTCCATGAGAGTATTCTTTGGAGTATTAGGACTGATAAGGAGAGGTTGTATTCACTATGATCTAAACTGTGTTATTTCCCTCAAAATTTCTTACAAGCTCTTCTGTTTGTACTGTCAGCCATAGAAATCCATTCAGTTAGCATCAGTAAGTATAAAGGGTTGTAGAAACTCCTTGAGGCAAATGTATCACTTGTTTAGTTGTCATTGGAAGTACCCAAGGTAAATTTGGTTTGCATATGATGACAACCCAGACATGGCTAGCCATTTGCCAAGAAAAGGAGCTTTTGTTTGGTACTATACAGGCAGCCAGTTGCTGTAGATGCAGTACAATAATGAACTTTTTTCTAGTCAAATGCAAATATTTTTATGGAGTTTTACCGTACTCCAACTGTGTTTTTGAAAAAAATAAGATGTAAGTGAACTTCAGGCTACTAATTCTACTAAACTATACCTCTGAGCAGACCAGCTGTAATGAGGTAGTTTGGTTTTTGGCGCAGTTAGGTGAATAAATAGCTTCCAGTTTACAGACAGTAATTCCTGGTCTGCTGCAAGGAGTCTTTCACACTTGCACTTTATTATCTAGATGTCCTTCAACTTTGGTCTCTTGTTTATCCTCGATTCACAGTTTTCCTGCTTTCCTCTAAAGACAGGTTGGAGGATGGGAACTATAAAATGGCCAGAGGTTGGAGGAAGAGATGAGTGTGCTATGTGTTTACCTACCTTACCAAGTAATGAATAATCTGAGAATGATTACTGGAAGGAATTTTTGGCACTTGGACAGTTGTGTTTGGGAGTACAGTACCTTGTATATTATAATGCTTCATGCAGAAAAGATCAGAACAATGTTTGTTTGTTACCTTATACTAATCTTTAACAAATTTAGTAATTTGGTGTGATATATTTCTTAACTAAATTTTACAGGACAGATGAATATGTAAGTTTGATTAGTAGTGCAACACTTCAAAAGTATAAATATTTATATAAATTTATATAGCATCTGTAGTTCAAATATTATTAGAAATAGTAATAAGCTGTACTACTTGGTAGGTGTAGATGAAAGTACAGTTTTGAGCCATAAATTTCCAGCTCACTTTGCTCTAGCAAGAAGCAAACAAGGGGTTTTCTCTGGAGGGGGGTTTATTCCTACTCTTAATTGATTTAAACTACTAGAAATTGCTGGCTTGTTGCCTGTACAGTACAACTGTACATGTTCTTCATCCCACAGGTGATAGGGTTTTCCTGTGACATTTAAAATTGCTTGGCATTAGTCTAAGCATGTTAGGTAAAATGTAGGTTATGTTTGAAGATATGTACTGGTATAGATGTATTTGATACTATTTGACCTTTGGACACCAGTTGTGCTTTTCTCTGACAAGGAAATTCATCTCCTGCTAAAAAAAAAAGTTTATACTCGTCAACTGTTGTTAAAGGGAGTAATTTCTTGTGGTCAATTTGGAGGGCTGCTGATTCCTATAAGCTATGCCAGAAAACAGACTCCAATGGCAGTCTTTGTTTTCTTGCATAGTTTGGA
Source organism: Petrolisthes cinctipes (assembly GCA_033782935.1). Taxonomy (NCBI): domain Eukaryota; kingdom Metazoa; phylum Arthropoda; class Malacostraca; order Decapoda; family Porcellanidae; genus Petrolisthes; species Petrolisthes cinctipes. The sequence goes on from JAWQEG010001179.1 coordinate 57,564, forward strand.
GGAATTAAACTCCCTCCAATTTGACCTTAGAAGACCTCAGGGGAGGCACCCTATGTCCAAAAACTTTCCCTGATTTGCTCCATGGTTGCTTGAGATGAGCTTAAATTATGGTTCACAAACTGTACCATTTGATGAGAAGCCTTTGTGCACTCCATGTTATTTCTTACTGCATATTCAATGCGAAGCTGTAGTAAAAGACGTCATTAAGGGTTTATTCTCGATGGTGTTGTCATGTTATATAGGGAAATGCTAGTCATTCTTGGGTGATATAGCTCAGACTTAGAGCAGGTAAGCCTTGTTGATAAATTAGGGGCAACTGATTCCTGGAAATTGTACTACCGAACAGATCATTACTACCGAACAGATCATATATACTGCGAACAGATCATATATACTGAGATAATCTGTTTCTTGGCACAGTTTAGAAGAATTCCTAGCCTTCATTTTGACAACAAAAATGAGGAAGCACATCTCTTAGGACAATAAGTACCTGAGTATTGTTGTTTGGAGGGTGTTGTTGTCTGATGTCACCCTGCTCATGTGGGAGACGATGAATTATTCAGAATCCTTTTCAGAATTAATTTGTAGATACAGGAAGTGTAGCTAGATTTTATTTTTTAGAAATCTATTATATTTTTCATGTTTGTTATGTCAAAAATCCAAGCTAATGAGATGCTTCTTCAGTGAGAAAATAGTGTTTGCATTTAATATTGTAATTCTACTTGTTTTATCTATAGATAAAATAGAGGTGCTGTCAAACTTAACAGGTTTGTAATTCAGAGATGGAGAATTGCCAAGAAAGGAGTTATGCAGCCAGTAGACAGTAGCTGTGGGTACCTTAAATATTGTACTTAACCCACAGATGTTTATATACAGTAATATTATACAGTATGCAAAAGAAGGTACAGTACTGTATTGTTATATCAGTTAAACTCTCTTTATAGGAGAGTCTAATATTTGTTAATGATAGACAGCATACACACTTAATTAAACTGATTAAAGTTAACTGATTTGTAAAGCTATTTTATACTTGTGATTGGTCAGTATTTCACCATCCTCATATTTTGATAACATGGCTGAATAGTGCAGTGAAAGGAAATGCTACAAACATCACATGGTTTTTATTTAGTGGAAGATGATATGCCAGATTTCAAGGATCAGTTATATAGCCATGTATTCAGTCTCACTGCAAACTTGTATTCAACAGACCTTTTCTAAGAGTTCAGTCATATGATGAATTACTGAACAGTTTTTGGTAGTAATAACAAGAGTGACTGCTGGAGTACAGTATTGTAGTTCATTTTTGCATAAGATAGTTCAGAATCTTGTACAAATCATGTATGGTACTGAATTGAGGCTATGTAGGTAAAGGAATGACCAAATGACCCTGTGTAATGGTGTATAAATAACTTACTGTAAGTACTTCATATCCAAGATGACTTTATCAACCACCCGAACAAGTTACCCTTACATGTACAGTTGTGCCAGGAGTATGTATCCACCTGCTCCCAGCCAACCCCGACAAGTGTCACCATCACAGCCATGGATACGAGGGGTGAAGCAGGGCAACACTCATCAACCAGTGTCGAATCTGTTACTTGAACTAGAGTGAGGGTGAACAAAGACAGTGCTTCACTGATTCGATTCAGGTCGATGACTGCTGCCCTGCTTCATCCCTTGTATACTCGGCTGCGATGGTGCCATATTTCAGGATTGGCTGAGTGGGAGAGGGTGGATACTTACTCCTGGTTGCAACTGTACATCACATTTAACGTTCAGATGGCTGGAACTTGTAGGTAAATGAAAGTTAAGTACAGTACAGGTACCTTCTATTGTTTTGGTCATGTAGCCAGTAATCAAGTTATTTCAAAAGTATTACCAATGAACCCTAAGCTACTGTCATTCCACTAACTTGCATGCTGCATGATATTGTACTTTACGTAGAGAAATAACCTGTAGATTATTGCGTATTTCGTAAATATATTAAAGCTGGAGATGTGTCTGCTTGAGTGTTGTTGTGATGAACTCAAACCCTGTACAGTTTTGTGTTGTGTGTGTTGTATCTGCTTTTTTCTTAACTGAAGGTACTGTACTTGGCCATATACTAAGACTAGCCATTTTATATTTGTTCATTGAATAAAAAATTTCTTAGAAAATCTTGAGTGCTTCACTCCAAAAGCAAAACTATCTTAAATTTAAATTCTAGAAAATTGAAACCCCATCAGCTGTTCTTTAAGGATTTATTGATATGTAACAAGTTTCCATCCATAAGTTTTGATAATACTAAGTTTAGTTGGAGTGTATAATTTTATGATCAGCATGGACAGATGATGTGGGTTAACTCTTCTGTGTATACCTCTTGTCTAAAATATATTGCTTTGTTTATTTTTTGACAAACACGTAATGTAAATCTGTTTCTTAAACATACAGTATAAACAATAATGTTAGCTGTCTTACCTTACTTTTTATGGGCAAGATGACATCAAAGGCATAGTTGCCCACTTGAGTCCATGCTAGGAAAGAAGAGAGTACAAAACTTCTTAGCCCATTTCTTAATAATTCTTTTCTTGATGGGAAGAAAGGTGTAAGAATTTCCAAAAAAAGGTAGTTTTGCTCTAAACCCAATTAATTTATGTAGGATAGAGGAAGGGGCATGATACTTATTTGACAAGTACAGTATAGTAGCTCCAGCTTAAGAATTAACAGACTACTGTAGTGTGTTGGCATGTGTATATAATGATAATCCTAACTTTATGTTTAAATACAGACTAACATAGTCTCCAGAGCACTGACTGAGTGCTGTGTTCCTGTCCCCTGCTGATGATGTGATGTTTTGGGTTATAACAGTAAATGATCTTAACTGGGGTTATAGTTATTCTCTCAAAGCTACCTATCAGTTCATATTGGGTTATAAGAGTCTTGTATTCTGTACATTAAAGTCCCTACAATCTCTTCCTCATTGTAGTTGGGGTTATTGCATTCCCCTCTATCATTTTTTTTTTTTTTTTTTTGAGGGGGTTGTAAATGTCTCTACTATTCGTTTTGTTTGGGGATACAGCTGTTCTCACTTTACTTTCCACACTTGTTGGGATTTTGAAAGTTATACCAGAGATATAATGTTATGGAAGTTCTGACAGTCCTGTTTTAGCTGTGTGCATCAGTTGGGGTTACAGCAAGTTATTAATGGTATGATACTGATTTCCTTTTGGGTTTTGAGCAGTCTTCTTTAGTCATTTTTCATTCTATTTTCATTCTAGCAGGTGTATATAACTGTTCATTTGGTTCTGTTGGGGTTAGGGCAATCCTTGGAAGTGGGGTTAAGAATTTTGTCAGCAATGTGGAGGATGCTGATTATTCCAATCTGTGCTACAACAAAACAGACCACTTATACTGAAGTATAGTATTCTGTTTATGTGTATAGTCTGGAAGAATCAGTAGCCCCAGACTGACAGACACCTTGTTCCCATAACTGATTTACAACTATAATTCATGTTTGGGAAGTACAGATGAATTGAAGAAACATTAACAATTTGCACTAGCATTGTTTGCATTTATTCTGTTCTGGCCAATTGTACCACAAAATAAAAATACCCAAACATGAACTTTAGGTACATGCTGTACTTTACAGTAATTCTTCCTGTGGCCAACTGTACAAGCTGCTCAATGGGAGGTATGGTTGGTGGCTGAGGGACGTAGTTGTTCATACAGTATCCACTTTCATTCACAGTCATGTAGCTGAAATATAACTTTACTTTACCTCACTCAGGAATCAAACACCATTACATCAGAACATGACACTGAACCATTTTTGTTAGCATTTGTGAGTAAAAAACAAAGCAAATCTCAGTCATTTATTTAAAATTGTAAAATGAGAACTAAGCATCAGTCATCTGTATCCTTGTTCAAAGCGTAATTTTTGAGGTAGAATAAGTGTAAGAACTCGAGTGTGTTGAAAAAATTATTGATGAGGATGCAGTTGACAGTACCCTTATATCATGTTTTGTATAGTCATGTGCAATACCTTCAAATAAAACTGCCTTGAAAAATTATGTGAAGCTATGGCTGATTATTAAGATTCATTCAAATAATTTAGTTTCATTTATGGTCATGTATTCATTCACCATCATCCCTAAGTTGAGTCCCTCTGACCTCATCATAATATCCCATTGTGCTGCTTCTATCTTTGACCGTGTGACCAGCTCAAAGTCTTTTTGTGAAGGGGTCAAGTGATGTACCTGTATTAGGACTATAAATTGCTGTCACATCTCATCCTTTGTTTTCATCCGCTATATCTGGTCTCAAATGTTAATGTTTAAGTGATGTTTTATGCATCCTGTTACTGTATAAAAGATCAGTCTTACATTCTACAGTATTTTCAAATCTTGAAAATGAAATGATAGGTATTAGTAAATAGCATTTATGGGTCATATATTGCTCGTATCAAGGATGAACAGTATATGAAATTGAGCTGATTATACCATGATATATCTTATTCAAGTGTCTTCATCACATCATTTCAGTCTGTCCTAGAATGGAAAGCATGAATACACAGTGCAAACTCCAACATAAAGTATTTGGGTCTGAATGCTTTAACTTGTAGTGTCTGGTAGAAAATGTAGTCATGTACAGTAGTAGTGTAACATAGAGTGGATGTATGTTTCTTAAATAGGGTGTTGGCATTATGATTGGCCATTACTAAACATTGAAATTGACTATACTTGTGGATGAGTATTATATAAAGAAAATATAAGGAGGAAGCTGCTAAAATTTCCACCTCTTCACTCGCCTGCTCCCTCATATGAATGTGAAGTTAAACATGCTTAGAAGTACGGTTCTGTACATTTCATAAATAATAATATTGAAGCAATGAATGAAACTGTTAGAAGGTATGCTCCATGAGCTTCTTCTATATTTACTGAGTACTTAAATATAAAAACTAAATTTTCACTTAGAATGTTACTGAGCAGCTGCAAGTCAGGATCAGTGCAGTGAGTTGTACAAACCTGCTGTTCATATACATATAGTACACCACATAGCAAGTCCTTTTTTGTAAGCAGAATTAACATTGTATTAGAAGCTTTATTTTAACTAAATAATACTTTGTTGCTTTACAAACAATAATCAAAGCATATTAATCAAACCTTGCTTAGAACTACTGTACAGTACTGTGTTTTGAACCTCGTACAGAAGGAATACTGGTGAAAAACCATCCACAAGAAACTAAGGGGTTCATGTAATAAGCTAAATAGATGTCAGTAGATCAGTCAAGTGTCACTAGAGATCTTAGATATGCTCCACCATTGACATCAACTTAGTAGTTTTACTGCAGCCAATAGTGTAAGTGTACATTGCTATATAGAACTACTGTACTGTATTTAGAAAATATAGAATGTTAAGTGTTGCTTTTTGTGTACGCAATCTATCACTGTCAATTCTTATTTCTGAAAAGTACTCACAGGTACACAAAATTCAACTGTTTAAGAAATGCTAAATTGACAGCAATACACTCCACCCTTTGTTATATTTTGGTAGTACAGTGCTGAATAGTCATCTTTTGTTTTTGGTAAGCCACAATAATGACATGGGGAAAGTAAAACTTTGTTTGAGGAAGAGCCTTTATTGATGATGTTTTGCCAGTGGGTCCTCAGCCTATGTCCTAAAGTAAAAGTAACAAAATATTGTTAATAATGGCTTCTCAAATAGTGTTTTCCCCCTTTAGTCTATCAATATGTTCAGTATTGCATAATGGTAGTATAGTACAGGTGTGTTAAATTACTGTTTGGATATATTACCAGACCTCAGTACAATCACAGTGCTGTTGGAAAGGCATGCTAGTTTCACATACATATGACTGTTGCATGATTAGAAGCATCCATATCTGTAGAACCTTGCATTAGTGAACCAGTTTTATTACATAAGTATGGATCTTGCAAATGTCCTGATTTTGCATATAGTATACCTTTAGAATTGCAAGTTGCCTAATCTTACCTACATAGTGCATCAGTTTTAGCTGCATTTGCCCCACTCATATTCTGTATATTTAATTCATACCATATTTGAAGATTGAAAAATGTTGTTAGATTCCAGTTTACTTCAATTTCAATAGAGATATTAAAGGATTATTGCTTTTGGCAAGGTTGTACAGTATACATAATGATTCTTTTTATAATTTCCTTACATTATTACTGTCTTATTATAATTTTCATTTTGTGTTGGTTATGTAGTTAGGTATATATTTGTGACTGCCTTCCCACTCTCTGTCAGCCACCACTCTCTCAGACTTTCCATACAGTGACATACACAGCCAGCATATCATACAGCACTATTCAGCGTTCTTGTAACCAAGTAGCTCTACTTTATAACTTTGGACTGTATGCAAGAAAGTTAATAGGCTAGATTTTGACCACTACCAAGTATGACATCACTATATAGTAATTGTATGATGCTGTTGTACTGGTTTATTCATTGTCTAGCTTGTAGCTTATTCACCATAAAACTCTATGCCTTACATGCAAAATATGCAATTATGATACCCTCTTTATCCCTGGTACAGTTGTTGTGGCCTGTCTTCTCTCTTTGAGGATAGTAGGGAGTTTGACTCATGAATTTTAAGTGCTCTCATGTTAGTGATGAGCTCTACTCAATGAGAGATGTACAGTTCGAAATTTGTACATTTGGAATGTAATATGAAGTCAGCTGACATGATTATAGCGAGAACTGTACATAGCCTTATGACAGTTGCTGTAGGGTCACATACTTTTGAGCTTAAGTTTGTAGAATAATTTGTATTGGTATGCACAATTGCTAAATTAGCAGTTTTCCTATATTTGATGATATAATTTTCCCATGTTTCCTGTACTGGTGGTAGTACAGTAGTACTTCACTAAAATTCATAGTGGTATGAGTGGATAAAATTCATTACTATTTTTCCATATTTCCCAAAAAGGTCTTACAAGTACAGTATCAGAAAATTACACCGATGGCCAGAGTTAAATTGCTAAAATGGCTTTAGAGTTTACATGTACACTGTTGGGGATAGATGGCCATAGTTAAACTGCTAAAATGGCATCTTTGTTTACATGAACATTTTTTTGGACAGATAGAGTCGAGTTCTTAAATCTTTGCTGGGGGTATGAGACTTAACTAGATTAACCCCAAGTTTGTTTAAACTTACATTAGTGGTTGATACTCATGCGTCAGTACTCCTCACTTTACATATGGTGGAGAGAATGAACAGTGCTTATAACTGAACCAAGTGTTAATGTGGGTAGATGTACGCATTTTTGTGTATTTATGTTTCTCATTTTGATAGCTGTATATACAGTATTCTCTTTTGTGTTGAATACTCTTATGCCATTTTGTATTGTTTTGTTTTGCTTCTTTATATAACGCAGTACAGTAAACACTTTTTATGCTTATTTACCAGTGTGTTTTGTAGATTTTTAGTTAGCCACCTCTCACTAGTACAGTACAGTATATATCAAGTTTTTATGTATAAATTTTTTTGTACTTTACATTAGTATCTCTTTAGTTTAGTTAGCCACCCCTTTCTAATTTGTGTTAAGTTGTTTTGTTCTTGTATATCCTTGTCTTGTCTTGTCTTGTCTCTGCAGTCAGGGCACGTAAGATCTCTTAGTGTATAGACCAAAGTGGATTTAGAAGTTCCCTAAGATTGTTTATGAATGCCAGCCCTCCAAAACCACTGCACCCCCAAGAGATAGCATGGGACTGGTGCCATTGTTAAAGTACAAGAAGTAAAAGAACTGCCATTTATTTGGTAGTTGGTTACCTGCAAACTTTAATTGATATCCTTACAGATTTTGATCACGTTTCATAAGACAGGTAATATGAAAAAAAAAAGTAATTCAATTTAAATTGCTCCAAAATTGTTTAGTAGTAGTCAGGTAAATGATGAAAGCACTAGGGAGTGTTTAAAGCTTAATTAGGTACACATATTATAGATTAGAGCTGAAGAAAGAACAGTTGGCTCTCAGTCTAGTACTGTACTTCTTTATGTTTAATCAATTAATGTTCTATCTATCTGTTTATGATAAATCTTGTACCTCTTTTGCCATTAATTTGTTGTGCATGAATTTTCCTCCATCTTGAGCATTCACTGTCCTTTACAGTAAATATGTGTTATTGTTGCTGCTTCTCCTAATTTAGTTTACTTGTGTGTTTGCTATCCTCATGCTCAGCACTGCTTCTCACCTGCATGGACAAATCCTTCATACACACACACACCTGCACGATACCCTGTACAGTCATGGACAGATGTTATCTCATCTTGTACCCATAAGTCAAAGACTGTATTAAAAATATTATGTACAGTAATGGAAAATGTGATTGCATTTATATATGTAAATATGGAGACATAAGTTTGATATTCCCTCATATTTATGCATTGTCATTATAAATTATGAACAACCACAGGGCAGGAGAGAGAAAGTTCATACTGTACATACATACACTAGCATGCTATTTGTACACACTTGTTACATCTGCACGTTACACAATCACCAGCATGCCACCGTCACTACATGTCACCCATTGCATGACCCTACATAAACATCTGTTCCAACTCTCACATCCCCGGGGCAGGCAGGCAGCCAGTCACTCAGTCAGGTGGCCTTTGGGCTTCTCACTTGCCATACTGACCAGTTCCCTCCCCCCTTTCCTTCCCTGGCCCCCTCCATCCCTCCTTCCAGCAGGGCCAGTGGAGCCAAGAATACTACTAGCAACAGCAGTGGGGTGCGTCTGGGGCGGTGGGGGTCCATGCGAGGGCCACGGGCTGGGGGAGGGGGTGGTGGCGGGGGGCCCCTGGCGACCCTCCGCCGTCACCATGCCCCACTTGGCTCCTCACAAAACAACACCTCCACCTCCACCACCACCACCGGCCTTCGTTGCAGCATGAGTGCGGGACCACGGCTCTCAGTGGACTCATCAGATGCAGGGTCAGAGGCAGTCCAGTCCTTCCACAAGGCAGCACTCTACGTTTTCGGGGAGAAGACCCAGATCAAGGTAAACGGAGGATGTGAGAATGTGGTTTTCAAGAGAGCAGAAGGTAAATACAGTAAATGACTCGGCAACACCCAGCTGGCTGAGAGTGCCAACTAGTACTAGTACTGGGTGTGAGATATTTTTTTTGGCGAGAAGATGGCGGAAATAAAAGAGATTAATATCTGAAGCCATATTGTGTAAGTATGGAAGGAGAAATCAAAGTTAGAGCAGTGCAGGATAGAAAAGTCATAGGAATGTTGAGGAGAATCGTGAAAGGTAGAATTGTGAGCATGGAAATGAAAAAGTGATTGAGAAATACAGTACTGTAATATAGTCCTGCCAAAACTGACATATGCATTGAAGACAAGAGTGAAAATGAATGTGGAAGAGAAAAATGTGAGTGGATTTGAGGAGGAAGTTTTGGAACGGAGGGAACTGGCGACTTCTCTTGCCGTGATGGGAAAATCCAGGAGAGAGTGTGGTGTCAAAGCTATGGATAGAAGCTTATTCACCTCCCATTTATCTCGCACTAATCTGTTTCCTCTATGGCAGGGCATCAAAAATGACGCTTACCACAAGACTGAGTTCATCCCTGTGGACTTCACGGAGGTTCGACAGATCAAGTCCTCCTTCAAAAAGCTCATGAGAGCCTGCATACCTTCAGCCAATACTGCTGAGCAAGAGCAATCCTTCTTCAGGTGAGGTTGAGGCGAGGGAGAAATGATGTGCTAGTACAAGAAGATAAGTTCAATACCTAAATACTGCAAAGCCTCTACTCTCCCTATACCCACTGCCATAAAACAGGGTCAATTTTTTCAAGTTTCACCTACTGTACTTAGGCAAATTTGTTCTTAAAGAATTAATTAGCTTAAATTTGTATACCAGAATATTAACGACAAAAGTGACAAAATAGATAATACTGTATAATATTATAATACTGGTAGTTAGTTATCCTTGTGGGAGGAGGTATGGAGGGGGCTTTGTGGGGTTTAGGTATTAAGGTGTACAGGTACTGTACTATGAAGTGGAATTAATTCAGTGGTATATCAAATGAAATATACTAAATCTCTCTAACACTTAATTTTCTCTTTGGGTAACTAAACAGGGCCATTGAGAGCAGTGAATGGCTGGTACAGTTGGAGTCAATGCTACAGGTGGCTGGGGCTGTAGTGGACCTCATAGACATGTTGGGTGCCTCAGTTATGTTGTTGCTTGAGGATGGTTGGGATTTTACTGCTCAGGTAAGCTAGGACAATTTGTTTCTTGTTAATAACCCATGGATGACTTCGGTTTCAACAGTAGAGTAAAATTGTCGAGTTATTGACTCATATTATAAAACATATAGTAACTTGAAGTTATCTTCAACCTTTTAATCATTAGGAGTGTATCTTCCTACAAAGTAAATACTGTAGTCTGATATTAGTATTAATCAGAAAAGCTGTAAAAGTTTCAGCCATTTTTTTATAGTTAAAGAATACTGTAAATAGCCATATGTGTTGTGTGCAGGTGACAAGTATTGCGCAGCTGTGCCTGGACCCATATTATCGGACACTGGAAGGGTTCCGGGTCCTGGTAGAGAAGGAGTGGATGGCATTTGGTCACCGTTTCAGCCACCGCTCGGGACTCCTGCAGGGCTCCCAGGCCAGTGGGTTTGCTCCCATCTTCCTTCAGTTCCTTGATGCTGTCCACCAGGTATGAGAGGATAGGAAATTTTGGTCACCCTATGTTAACCTTTTTGCTATTATTGGTTCCCTTTGAGTAATATTGTATGGCATTAGTCAGAGCACACATCCTTGAATTCCTTTGTTATTATACTTGGGACATTCCTTTGTTTTCCTATCTCTGTAGCTAGGTGTATGGGTTTCCAGAACAGCTGTAGGTGGGTGTCATTGGCTTTGTTATCCCATTATCTATGAAAGGAATTAAGATTGATTGTCAAATTATTTTTAATTGTATGCATTTGATTGAACTGGAAACATATCCTATTAATAGTAACGTTATTACTACGTATTTTTGAAGTTAGAGTACTACAATCACCTCTCACTGATACCCAGCCTAGGCTCTTGATGAGTTACCACAGCCAGAGAAAAAAGTTAAGGAATCATAATTTTTTGCAGATCCAGCACCAGTTTCCACTTTCGTTTGAGTTTAACGAGTACTACCTCCGCTTCCTGGCATATCACTCAGTCTCAGCAAGGTTCCGCACCTTCCTCAGCGACTCAGAGATGGAGAGGGCCGAACTGGGCATCATGACAGAAGAGGACAAGCGTGGCTCTCTCTCCAGGCACCACAAGGGACTTGAAGCCTCACAGGATGATGATATATACCCGGGAGGTGAGTGAGGAGACCGTATTCCTTGTAGATTGGAACTAGATTTTGAAATAATGAAAGCTGCTGATAAAAAAGGAAGATATTTCTTATCTTGGGAGGAAAGTGGATATGTGAGAGGACTGAATTCTTAGGTGTTCTGTCCTGGTTATTAGGATAATATTTCGCTGGGATGTAAATGACAAGATATAAAGGACCTTATCCCTAGTCATTCCGACCAGGATTTTAGTATAATGTTTACCCGAATGGTGAATAGATGGAGATAGGTTGGGAAGTTGTTGGTTAACTGTAGAAGAATATGTTTTAAACAGACTTAATAGTCAAGTGATACAGTCCAAGTGAAAGGAGGACACTACAAAGAAAATGGTTACTCAATGATTATATTAGCCCTTAGTCTTTACAGTTGTTCTCCGATAATAAAATCATTGCTAGTAAATCAGTTTACAATCACAAAAAACTGGTAATAAAGGAGAGTTAAAATTATTTCACTACATTCATAACAAACCTTAATAATTCCTCAGGTAGTCGTGTTGGGTCTGCCGGGTCGTCAGGACACCTGGGACAATCAGTATTTGACTACATAGAGAAACTGAGTGGTCGCTCCTCTGTCTTCCACAACTTCCTCTACACACCCGACCGCACCTCAGACTCTACCGTACGGACCCACTTGTTTGTCTGGTTTATTACGTCTGTGTGTGTGTGATTTTTATGATATCTCTCTCTTAGGGCTTATATCCTTTGCTTTGTGTACTGTATACGGTGTTACTATCTGTTTATGTCCTGTTGTTTGTTAATGATACTTCCTTCTATGCTAGTTCATATTCCTTTGTTTGTAGTAAGTCATTATTATCTATTTATGTCCTTCAGTTTTTGTTTATATTCTTCTGTGTGTGTTTATTTCCTGTTATATGTGTGTGTATCCACTGTACATACAAAAAACATTACTATAATTTGATTTGATTCATTTTTATAATGATAGTCTGGTTATCATTCATGTCACAAATGCAAGTCAGATGCTCCTACTGTACCATTACATTGTGTTTGTATCAGGTACTGCGCCCAGTGAAGGAGGTGAGTGCCCTGCAGCTTTGGGGTTACCTGCTGGGGGAGGAGCTTCGCCATGGCCCCTCATACGACCCAGAGGTGCGCACCCTCGATCGCCAGCAAGAGGAAGAGGCTGAGGCTGCTGACGGTATCACACCCACGTCACAACGCAGGATAGTTATGAGCGGGTCAGTTAGACGTCTTACCAGTGGGAAGTTGCATCTGCCTTTGACTGTATATTTAGGGTATATGATCAACATGTAGAATGGGAAGCAGAGATACATAAAGATAAAGTTACAGAGTTACAGGTACAGTCATGGACAATACAATAATAATCATGCACATTGAGGTGACTCATGTAAATGTTTGACAGCTTCCCTTTGTTTGTTAGCTGAAAGACTTTACAATAAATGGGTTAAATACCATTTTCTAATTAACTGCAAGCAGCTACTCATTATTCTAAACAATGAACATCAAACTTGAAAATTATAGTCTGCAATTTGTTTGAGTTATCCATACATGTATTGAAACTTGTGTCCACGAATGTACATGGTAGTCACAAGTAGGTAATGTGGACTACATACTGGTCACGGGGTTGCTCGGCCAGAGAAGCTACTGCAACAACATGCTGGTCAAAGAATTCAATTATGAGTTTAGTAGGTGAATCGAGTTAGAACTGGAGTGAAAGAGTTACAGTGTAATACATTAACCCCTATGAACCACAATTCCTGGGCCCCCTCTGTCCCCACAACCGCAAAAACTGGATATGTTTTAAAGTTTCACAGAGGTATATTTTGTTCTTCTGACTTTGTAGAGCTTAATTTTACGCACCAGAATCTGAAACCTAAAGTCTCCCGAGTCCATTGATATGCCCGTCAAAGTCCGAGAAAAAAAAATAACAGTGACCCACCAAAGAGGGAAGAGAATGTTAACAGTAGTTTTCTAACTAAAATTCCATAAAAAAATATTAGTGGGCAGACTATTTTGGCAAAGAATCCATAGAAAATCGACCAAATATAACAAAATGTTTATTTTCACGGCATAAATATATATAAAATGGCATCATTTGCATATTTGTGAGTAGAATATATATTATACTCACCTGAATTGTACATGAAAACAACAAAAATATCTGAAAATAATGAACTTAGGTAATGTGCAGTTACAAGGTAGAAGCAGCCCAAACCAATCCAGTGTTACCATTGAAATGTCTAATAGAAGCCCAAACCTAAAAAGTGTTACCAAAGAAGTGGCTAGATATAGCCCATGCAATTTTTTTATAACCACTGCCAATTGGCTGCATTCAGCCTTTAGGGGTTAAACAAAAATTCATCAAAATATGTAATGTGATTTTATGATGCCTTGTGTTGACCCCCACATTACAGGTATGACTGTGTATGGGCTGTACAATCTGATGCCTTCTCAGCTCAACTAGAGGAGCTAAGACACCTTGAGCTGGAGCTGGGTCATCTACCACAGAAATGGACAGTACACTGGGACAAGCTGGAGATACCACCACCTGAGCAACTTACGGTAAACCTCAATCTTATTCTAAGTGCTCTACATCATTAAAAAATGTACTTTTCATCCCAAGGTTTTCATATGCAAGAAGGGTCATAGGCTAGGCAGAGACAGTGATCATTACTATGGCTATGTGCATGGAATTGTTATACCAGTCTTCATCACTTGTGACAATGATGTGCCTGAGTGAGTGAGACTTAAGGGAGGAGCAGTACACCCAGAGGCAACAAACGGAAATGATGACTTGCCTATTGAACAGCGGACTCTTATGCTTCTATCTCTTTCTTAATTATAATGTACACTTACTCAGTCCCTCATTTAACCCTTTAGCTCCAGCAGTCCTAGTCAAAAGTAGCCCCCTGGTGCGGCAATCCACAATAAAATAACCATTTTTCAGATGCATATTTTAAACATTAATGAATGACATGCGACAATAAAATTTCGTATTCAGTACCTTAAACCTTTCTACTTTTCATGAATGCATCAGCAGACATGAAGGTACTCCCATCTTTCCTTAGTACAGTAATGAGTTGAAGACACCCTTTTTTCACCTATTTTTTGCTCCAACACTCGGCACTCCTGCCGATTTCATGCTCATCACCACCAATACCTCACCACCGCCAGCCTCTTTCATTACTTCACAAACAAGATGAAATCATTGTATATACATTGTATATATATATATCGAAACAAAAATAAATGACTATTTCACCTTTTCTTTTCTCACCAAGAATAAGCAAGTATTAGCACGAAAGACAAACACAGTACAGTAATTATGAAACATATTTGTGGATTGTAGAAGGCACGTCGCATTCTACCGGATTGACCTTACAGTTAAAGGGTTTAAAACCCCAGAATAGTTTTGCTGGGTGCTGTACTCCATTACTAAATAGAAGATAGTTTTAGAATGAGTCTGTGCTAAATGACAAGTGTTAGATATGCGTTTCATAGTAATAGTTGGTTGTATGATATATTTCCTTTACAGAGACAGGTTTCCATGACAACAGCCCTGGTGCGTCACCATGGCCGCAGCATCCACAAGCGTAGCACCATTGAGATACTGGTGCGAGGGAAAGCCAGTGGGGGATCCGGTGGTGCAGGTGGGCCCGGGGGTGGGGGTGACACTCCCCAAGGCTGCTACTCTCACCCTCACCGCTTTGAGAAGTACAATAACACCACACCCTCTTATTGTGACCACTGCACCTGTCTCCTCTGGGGCCCACTCAAGGTTTGTGCTGGCAAGACAAATTGGTAAAATATATAAGAGTCTGAATCAGAGTAAACGATAATTTTGGTTCTAAGAGTAGATGCCAATTAATACCGGTACATAAGACAGATTGACTGATATATACACTGCTTCTACTCTCTCCAGACTGGACTGCGGTGCGTGGATTGTGGATACAACTGCCATGAGAAGTGCATAGAATCAGTGCCAAAGAATTGCACCCGCTTCAAGTCAGCAGTGAGGGAGTCAGGTGTCAGCATCCCAAACAGCATTAAACCCAGCAGTCTTGACACCACCTCTGTTGGCTCGGGTCAGTTACCAGGTCACTTTTGTTCTTTACCTGTAGCAGTTTGTGTCATTCACTCAAGGGTGTGTCCTAAGAATTTTGTTTCCCTTTTTCCATCTTTTTTCTTCTGTTTGTGGGCTAATGTATCTCATAATTGCTTTGTCTCCAGGAGAACCCCCAGAAGAGGTTTGTGTAGCAATGTAATGTGTTGAGAAAAAGGCATTCTTGGGTAAATATAGTACTGTACTGTACTGTATAGAGCATTTATAGGTAATATCCCATGGATGTGTGTTTTGGTCTGAGAGTGACTTATGGTAAGAAATTTAGGGAATTCCATGTATCACCTATGTGTACCATAGTTTTTATGTTTACTTAATATTGTATATTACTTTGTTATCTTATTGAAATATATTAAGTTACATATGATTTATGCTGTGTTTCAATGGTTGTTTATGTACAACATTCCAGTTTATAAGGCTTGACCAAACACCATGCATATTGAGTACTGTTCAGAGGCAGGGGTCATTCAAAAGTTACAGAGTACATCTTTCTGCAACAACAAATTAATAGTTAGTCAAAACCTCCCTCCTTTCATCATTGTCTTAGGTGTGCCATCATTGAAGACCACCTCCCATCAGTACTATGAGCAGTTCTCCTCCAATGTGGCGGAGAACAGAACCCATGAAGGATACCTGTGGAAACGTGGCTCACTCCTCAAAAACTGGAAGCAGCGGTGGTTTGTACTGGACATTGTCAAGCATCAACTACGCTACTATGACAGCAATGAAGATGCTCACTTTAAGGGAATCATTGGTGAGTCCAACCCAAAATTTTTTTATATTAGTGTACCATGTGGTGGATATTATTTAAGGTGTTGCACAGTCAATTGAAAAATTTGCATCTTGAACCAGAGGTCAGTGTTATCTCTTTGTTGAAGGTGGAGTATTGTACAGTATTCCTTTGCATTTCATGATATATACTGTAGATGGGCATAATGGGAACACGAGGAAAGCTATGCAATCTCCACCATCAGCATAGCAAATTACAATAACAAACTCATAGGAGGCGCAAAAGGTGCCAGGACTAAAGTGGAGAGTTATGTCACTCATGGGAACATATGCCATTAATATCCTCAATGTCTTTTATTACAGGAACAAATATATTTAACATTTTACTTTATAGAGGAGTTTAAAGGACAGTGCAAAGCCTGCCTGTTCATGTGTAGAAGGTTTTCCTGATTTCAATAGATTCATTACCATATTAAAGCATTAATGATACATTAATCTAGGGTCATTATTGCAGTTATTTACATATTTAGGAAGAAAAGTTTGTGTGGAACTACTTAACCCTTAAATGCCTATTGACCAAATATCACGTCACCGTGAATTTAGGCCTTGAAGCCGATTGACGTAATATAAAGCCAGTAGAAAAAAACTGCTTGGGCTATATCTAGCCACTTCATTGGTAACACTGGTTTGGTTGGGCCTTCAGTGAGTGGTGTGAAAGGGGAATGGTTAACTCGTCATATGTACGCAATGAAAATACGCTCGCTCACGTTTTCTCATTTTTAGGGGGGTTTAAGGGGTAACTACTTTATTACTCATGGCGCTGCTGTACGCAAACCAGTGGACCTAGGAAACTTTAGTTTACAGATTCTGGTTTGTAAAATCAAGCTCTACAAATCTGTAATAACAAAATTTACCTAAACGAAACTTTAAAAATCACCCTGTTTTTGCGGTTCACGCTCCAGTAGCGGTAGGGGGATTGCGGTTCTTAGGGTTTAATGTTGTTTTATACATGATGGTTGTGTTTCAGAGTTGTCTGATGTTGTGGCTGTCATCCCCTCCACACCAACCCAAGGAGCTCCCAAGAAAATTGATGAGCGAGCCTTCTTTGATGTAAGTAAAATTTTTGACATTTATATTTGCATGCCTACTTGATAAATTACTTGTAACTACAGGATAGTTGGTTTGCTTTTCTATTTATATTGAAATTCTGATTAATTAATTGGCCATTGTTGTAAAGACAGTTAACACACAAACAGAAATCATACTAGTGTTGTGTACGTGAGCATCCATAATTCTAAAGGTAAAAGTTAAATTAGGTAATGATAAAGAGGGAGACAGTACAGTAGTTAAATACACACTATGCATGTGCTCACAAACATTTTGAGATTGGAATGCAAACATATATACTGCAATATTTATTTCAGCTTCAGACAAAGAGACGACTGTACAACTTTTGTGCATCAGACGGGCAGGCAGCACAGGAATGGATAGAAAAGATCCAGTCGTGTCTGCAATAAAAGAGGAAGATACAAGACAATTAATTTGTTTATCCAGATGACACTGCCAATGTGGTGTTCAAGTCTATATTCAAGTCCAGAGGTTAATGATGATGGTGAGTGTGTTTTTATGTCCAGGTAACTCATTTATATGCATATTATACAGGGTACACATAGACACTCATACTCAAACTTGCATTCGTATATTGTACACACAAACCCAATCTTACATTCACACACTTTCACACTCGCATTCTTATAAAAGAAGATTGGACATGACAAGCATGACTCATAATATACACAGATACACAAATGTCATCCTGGAGTGATCATAGTGCGTGTCGTCTGGTGACTGTGATGCAGTATTACTCTCATTATTTATGTATACAATGTTGCTACTAGATAATTTACAATTGTGTCAAGGTAAAAACTTCATCGTTGTATCATGTTGAAACTGTTTGCAATGTTATGATAATAAGTTCAAGGACACTCTGAGACCCAACTGAAGACCCAACATAACTAGCCAGAAATTACAACATGAGAATTGATTTTACCTACAGACTACAGTATTGTTTTCTGTTGGGTGGCGTTCCCGTGGCCTAGTAGTAGAGCTTGTGCTCATCATTCCATTAGATCTTCAGCTACTTCACAAGCTTCCCTCCTCTTTTGTACACATCCCTGTGTGTTCTATCACTTATACCAGGAGGTTTATATGGGCATTTGACTGTCTGTATAACCCTTACCCGAAACAACTATCAAAATGCAAGAGTAAGGATATGCTTGTTGTGTCCCACTCTTCTGGAGAATTATACCTGAATTGGATTGTAACAACTGCTGTTGTGGTGTTTCCATCATTCAAGTTTATGTCAAATTTATTAAAACTCATGTGATCGATGGAATAAGATGTTGGTTAGTATTTGTGTTTGATCAGTTGTCCCAGAGTGCTAAACTTATTCTAAAGGGAATCATAAAGTGTGGAAAGAGTAACAAATTTATCAGACAGCAAACATGAGTGTTCAGAATAAACTCAGCTTCACAGAAAAAGTCAGCACTAAATATAGATATATGTGCATTTTCTATTTTTCTTGATCTGAGCTTACGGTATTTAGGGGACCAAAGCATGAAAAGCACGAGTCTGTTTCATTAGCTTCTCTTATTGTCAGCTTAACACTTCTCTTTCTCTTACTTGAGTTGAGGCACCATCTTTTGGATACATCTAAGGGCCATATGCAGAAAATTTCATAGGCTAAACATTGATAACGACAACTAGGATGATGGCTTCATTTTAAAAAGTCTACGAAGCCCTCATGCCAGTCATCCTCATCACCTAACCTATGAATTTTACTGTATGCAGTATGGCCATTCGTGCTATAAAAAAAACACTAAAGGGTAAAATGACTCCACTTATAATTCCAATATTCATCATGGTTAAGAATAGCCCATCTTTAGCTACAGTAATAATTAACATGAGTAAAGAATAGAACCCACATTTGACTACATTTTGCAGTCATACTTCACACTAATCTAAGCTATCCATGGCCCTGCTTTAGTGGAAAAAAGCAGATAATAGAACACCATTACTATTACTTAGATAGTTAATATGGCTTCCAGTGAAATGAAAGGAAGCTTATGACAGAGTTCTCTCTCACTTTCACTCACACTTACACTCACATATACAGATTAACAATGATAAATATCATCTTAGGTTAGACCATAACAAAGCAAGTAAAAAAAAATGCACCAAACCTCAAAGCATTTGGATAATTTGGGAAATGGAGTTTCATTAACTGTACTTACTGTTAGGATGCTTTTCAGTGTGATTCTTAACCATTAGGTGACAAGGACTTTCTTATAACGTCTTATATTATCTACGATTAATCCGTGTGTATTGTATAAGACATAACCTGCTGTCTATGGGTTAATTGTAATAGTTTTTAACCTTTGAACAGCAGGAGTGCTTCCATCAGAGAAAATCATCTGAAATTAGTTCAAACAACATGAAACCATTATCTGTTGTTTCAGGGGTAAATGATTTAGCAAGATGCTAGATTAGATTATAATTGCTTTGGTAATTCCAAGGGTTTCTGAGGTTTAGCCCAGGTAGGGCTATAATGTAGTTTCCCAAAAAAATATGATAGAGATATTAGCTATTGCTGAATTGGGGGGAGACTCCTGATTTCTTAAAACTGAACCCCAAAACAACATACCTCAGTTGAGATGGTCTGGTTTGTAGTCCAGTTTGGAGGAATCTGTAGTGTCCACTTTGCCAAAATATTACCCCTATAAAACAAGGCTGAGGAGCATTTTTTAGAAAGAAAATTATTATGAACTAAACCTGGATCATCTTTCTGAAAGTGTCTTGTGAGGTTTGTGCCTGAAAAAAATTAGTGTAATACTGTGAGCAGAAATGTATTAACCTTTACACATTATGCAAAATTCCCTTGGGCAACCTGGGATGGCAGTAATTTCATAACTATTAATGTTAGATAAAATATAAAAATTTCATCACAAACGTCAAACCTTCAGCTTTCAGGTGAGACCAGATTGTTCATTATCAAACATTTAGCCTGGCTGCAATGGTGGTGAGAACAATACCGGTGTAAACAGGTGGGAGTGGGAAGTATTGGGTGAGAAAGCATGGGATGTAGGTAGGTGAGGTCCAGTGTGGGTATGCTTGAAGTATAGACTTAAAACACCTTTCAGAGTAGTCTAGAGATACAGGACACTAATTCAAATATATAAGGGTTAAGCTACAAAATTTTCATAGCCCAGTTATCAGAAAGTAATGAACAAAGAAAACATTTACTGTATACTTTAAATAAAAATGTGATGCTAATTCTGAGGTGCAACTGACTTAAAAATCAGCTTCAGATCTGAGTACAGTGTATGTACTTGGACACAACTGATGGGCAACTAAAACTATTTTCTGGGGTATTTCCATTCGGTTATCATAATAATACTACTGTAATAAACTTTAAGTATATTATTAATGGTGACAAGAAAATTATTTATTGTCTTGAATGTCTTCCACACACTGGTTTATATCAGATTGTAAAAGGTTTTGTCAAGTCTCACATCAAATAACATGTGGTTTAAGTCTGTTCTACAATTTGAATACTTAACATTGCTCATGATGTGTTGTGCTGTACAAACTTCAAGTGAATTTCAGCTGTCAACTGCTTATTTTCACACCACAAATATCAGCCTTATATTTGTTAATCCAACTCTCAGCATAAAGGTGTAAAAGAAGGGGGAAATAATTGGAAAAGTGTCTTTTTCATTTTTCTTCGTGAAATTTGCATTAAGCCACATGTGGTTAAAGGGAAGCTTGCTAGTGTCTTGGGTATAAAGTATTGTACACTTAGGAAAAAGGTTATCACACACCCATTCTTTAATAGTCTCTTAATGTATGTATGTACTGTAGAGGTGGGATGCAGTAACATTTATTGACAATTCGACTTTGTTTTATTCTCGTATAATACTGTACGGTATATGTTACTGGCAGGACAGCTTCAAGACAACTATGATATTAGAGTCTGTAGAGGAGTGACTGTGTTAGCTTTTTTCCATGATTACACTGGGTAAAGGTTTACCTATATTAATTTATTTTTTTATTTTAAAACTGAGAACATTGTATTTATGGGAGGATTTACAATCCTTTAGGTTCACAAATCATAGTCAAATAATGGTGAATGAATTCGTGTTTTGTAACATAACAATATACTTGGAGTGATTCTTTAACCCCTATCTGCTATTGAATAATTATTGAATAACTACATTGTATGCTTGAGATTTAAACCATGCTGTGTGTATGACTATCCAATTTAACTCTAATATACCCTAGAGCTCTGGTTTTCTTTGTGATGAGTAATATAATTTTAAGGTTGCCAGAGTAAAATAATTTAATTGTCAATGGGCTCAAAGGGATAAATAAAAAAATGTATGCCTTACAATGAATGGATACACTATACGGTATATAGGTATGTCAAACAAGAATTTAAATTTAGTGCAAAAATACAATGCAAATTAGATGAGCTGTACCATATCACATTACAAATATAGCATTTTTATTCTCTATTTACAGTTACCAGGAATGCTATCTTTACCTCAGGAGCATAATCAAGTAAATTACTACAAAATGTATAGAATTAGAGGGCCTTGGTAGCTGACCGAAAAATTTTATGCAATGTTCAGAAATTGAGAAAGTACAGTAGAAAGAGTCTGTCACAAAATATGACAGTATTTAAAGAAGTATGTTGGAAGGAGGTCTTGATAACATTTTTGGTAACTGTATTTGCACACACACACACACACACACACACACATGTACATACATAAATTTAGAGTACAAAGATGGTGTTCTTCCCTTAAGAGACTCTCCATTTTTTTCTTCTTTTTCTTCTGTGACGCGCATATATGGTACCCATGTGTGTAGTTTGTTTCTGTATTAATAAGCCTTGTATTCATAGTCAACGTTCTTGCCATACAATGCACATGAGAGCAATACTTATAACTGGTATGTATTTCAGGTTCCTTCAAATCACACTTAGCATTTCCTTTGATCACCCAAATTGTATCCGTATTTTTGCCTTGCTTAGATTGTTTTTCAGGGACCTAGTGTGTGAGTGTATGGAAAAGCACTATGGCCTGTGCTGTTGTATGTACAGAAAATATTTGTTGGGTCCTTTTTAACAAATGTTTTAACATTGTTTCTGTAATTTTGCCTTGTCAGTACAGTATACTTTTCAGGGACCGAACAAGCACCATGGCCTATGTTGCTTGTATGTATGGAAGAAAAAGAAAGAGGGGCAGGTCCTTTGTAACGAATATAAAAAAAATTATTGTTGTTGATCCCACATGCTCATGATAGCCAACTGTAGCTTGTTTTAGGTCGTTGCCGTTGTGTCACCCGTGTGTAGCCCTCACTCTCTCCCTCATGGTCATGTACAAATCCAGTTTTACTATATAATTGGGAGGTGTCTGGTGCCAGAGGGATGACTTGAGTAAGTAGGGGTTGGATGAATACTGTCGGCAAATGAATGGTTACTAGACTCCTCTTCTACAATGTGACAAGAAGCAGAGAATCTCAATGTAGATGATCTGTTTTGTAGCAAAGTTTTGGAGGAATTGGTAGCCTTTAATTCAATGACAAAAAAACCCTCAACCATAACAATGGGTGACTTGTTTAAGGGCCAGTGGAAATGGGAAATGAGAAAATACAAAAAACGTGTCTGAAATTTCAAGGAGTTATATACATAAAACTAAGAAAATTTTTCATACTGCTGACTACATAAACCATGATGTTCAAATACCATACTTCTACCTCCATCAGCCCCTTAAATTACCACAGTATTGTAATAGGAAGAAAGGATGAGAAACAGAAGGACATAAAGCCAGAGGACCAAGACCCTTCTTTTACACTTCCCATTTTTTATATCAACTTGTCATTTCCCTTTTCATCAGCCCGGAAAACAAGTACCCATGTAATGATTTTTTTTTTTCTTACTTAAGCCTCCCCTTTGACACCAAATACTACATTATCTAGAAGTTTTCATCCCTCATTGGTGTTCGTTTTTTATACATAGAGATGTTGCATTGTTCAGCTCATGTATAGTGTATTAGTTCTATTACTTACTTATATAGGTATAAGTAGTGTAATTTTTTATAATAGAAGTTTACCTTTTCTGATTATTTCTCTACTGTTGATGTTAAATGCTTAGTAGAGACATCCAACATATTCTCCTGTACATAATTTATCTTTTCTATTGCTAAAATTAAAGAGAAAGATCTATATACTCCATGAATGGAGTGAACCTATAAGACAAAAGTGATGTTCTCTTGTTTGTGTCTATAGCATGTTGTTGTCTTTCTTAGCGTATGGTATGCCCCTCATAGCTCATTGGCTCATAATTACTCTTTTATTAATAGTGATACAATACAAATGCATCCATATATGAGTACTGTATAAAGGGGAATTATGATATTGGCAAATTAGTAGCTGTGGAATCCAATGCAGTGGTGCACTCAATGGTCCACCTACAGTAAAGTGAGGTAGCTTATTACTTGGCATACTGTATACTGTATTGGGATATTAGTGGCTTACATTTCACTAAACACATCAGACTCCCTTTAACCAGGATCCCCAGTTCCAGGACACTTGAATACTTAATGAGCTATGAGGGGAGAAGGGGCTTTTTTTATATATATTTTTTTTATATATATCCCGCCAGCTAAGAAAATATCCTACTACAGTAATACTTAGTGGAACAGATGGTATCAGTAGTGGGTCAACTCTAAACCTGGCTTCTTCTTTTGTACAGAAACCCACAAGTAACACAGGTAGACAGAGGGCCAATTCCACAGTAGCTGCTACTTGTTTGCTTCCTCCTCAAACTATACAAGCATTTTTAAGTCATCATGAACACCTTGTACCCACACTACCTATTGTTGTCACTCATTTCGAGAGTCACATCAGTACATAACGTAGTTTAATCATTAGAATCACCACAGGGCACTACATTGTTCAGAATTTTTCATCTGGGCTGCTCAGGTACAGTACTTACAAATTGATTGTGCACAACTGTGAAATTGGCCCAGAATTTAGGTAGAAATGCCACTGGAGGAATATTTGTAGAAGCTTTTGCTTCCATCAAATGGGACCATCAGTCAGTGAGATAATAGTCTTTCATAAAACACAGCATGACTAAATCTGTCAATAAAAAGATTTTCATCACCAATTTACAGCTTTCATACATTGTCACATTAGCACATACAGTAGCCTCCTTTTACCCTCAGACAAAGAAAGATAAACAAAGCAAAAATAGTATGTCTGAATACACCCCAGTTATTCTGAGTTTCTTCATTTGTTCAAAAAAGAAATGATGAAACAGCTAGCAAGTGGTCCTCCTCGGATGGTGTTTCTGCCTATAGTAACAAATACAGTACTTTAATCTTTTTACCCAAAACTAGTTATTTTGAATACTCGTAAGATTTAGGACTCCTAGAGATCCCTCAATGCTAGTCATGGTGCGATTATTTGAGTTACATTCTTTTTTCCCCATCAGTTTTCCACAGCCTTGAAAATAAGTTATGTAATGTTATCATCGTCACCACTTTACCAATTACATATATACAGTAGTTGTGTATATCTAAACAGGAGGCTTTGATGCACAGAAGTCTAGTTAGATATAATTATGGTACATCCTCCTAATGTAAAGTTCCCTGTTGCAGCAGCTAAACTCATTCTATTGGTTCCTCAACCATTTTCATAGAGTTCATTATCCTGTTCCAAGTGTTGCTACAGGAGCACAAAATCCAGCAGACTAATGAAACACTTGGGTTGATCTGATAGTGAGATTTTTTTGACGAAAGTATTGGAACAACCAGCTGAAATCATGTTTCTTTGACAGCCATTGGTTGGAAGTTTCTGTCTACATTTGTACTATTACAATCCTCCCCAAATGCCATGTGCAGTTGGCCGAAAATAATAATGTTGCCATGTGCCAATACTTGCTTTATTAGGGAGACTAATGGGCCTAATTTTATTGGTTGACTGGATTTGGTGTTTGTGTGATACTCACTTCAGTAGGATATGTTGTGTAATGTTTCTTATTTTATTGTACTTTGTACCCTTCATCAGCCCGGGTCATCATATCCCGTATTTTTGTGTTAGGTAGATAAAGTCTTAACATGAGGTGCAACTCTCATTACCACCTACTGTAGCTACTACTGCATTGTCTGATTCAGAAGCCTGAAACCTGAATACCCACGAGCAGTCAGCAGTTAATTCAAGTTCTGACTTTCTATCCAGGCAGTGTGATAGTTGGTTGGAAGGATATAAAAACTTTTGTAGGTAATTATTTGGTAAGTTCAGACCATTACTTGGCACAAATATTACAGGACTTTAAAGCATATTGAAGAATTTTCATGAGTTTGGATGTTTTGGTAGCTCTAAAGATGTTTTTTATATATATTGTGGAGTTACTATAATGGAAAAAAAAAATTCTGAGTTTGGCTGCTGTCAAGGGAATTATTTTATTCATGAACGCTGAATAATTTTTTACCAGCTATATATATATGTATGATTTATGTATAAAGTGTCATTTTTTGCTACTCTTGGTCCATATTATTTTTATACTTTGCTTAGCATCTAGAGAGGCAGCAGATGCACCCTGTTTAATATTGCTTTGGCTTCATTTGTACACCAGCTATTTTTGTATCCTACACTGAGGATGTGTAACAGGTTCTTTTCCAGATTGTATATCTTTTTTGGCCCATAAGTTAGAGAGATCAGTATACAGTACAGTATATTGTCAAGAGTGAAATGTACAGTACCACATACTGGAACACTGAGGTCTCTTCCGTGAAGATTGAACCATGATAATACAATACTATTTAGGTTTATTTGGTATTATGTTTCTGGTATACAACTCATTTTATATTTTAATGTAGAACTATAGCAATTCAACACAATTTGTATGATTTTTATTTTAATAATGATTTTCATAGGGGTAGACATCCCTGGCCAGGGAGGTACTACCACCAAGGTATAGAGAGACTTGTGGAAATGCCTAGATTCATATTTCTCTTGCTTGCTGGTTACATTTCTTTCTGTTTCCTATAACTGGGATACTGAATCACTATTCCTAACAATACTCGCCATAGCTCTCTGATAGTGTTCAGGTATTGCCCTACCTAAACACACATATACACATAGGGTCATCATCTGTTTGGGATTTGGGTTGAGGAGACCTCGAGGTTCCAACATGGTGAGATACTTTACCGTAGTCAGCCACTCATGTCTTTATACAGTTTTGATCTGAAGTATGCTCACCCAGTGAAGTGATAACAGGTTTTGAGATTATTTCAGTCACTAAACATTTGGGTGCAGGTTAGAACTAGTACAGGTAATGATAAAATTTCTTGTGGTGACTACATCCCATTGCTCATACAATACTACTGTACATGTTGTCAATGTCTGTGAGTAAAACTTACTTGAAATATCATAATTGATTTCTGACACTGTCAGAGATGAAATAGTGGTCCAGAACTAGATTTAAAAATGGAATACAATACACCAGTACAGTACTAGAATGGTTTCAGTAACTGGTAATATGGGAGTAATGCACAGTACTTTGGATCATGATTAGCAGAAATGAAGGAAATATCTTGTTAAAAGCATTCATTCTAGTATGCCAGGCTTTTCAGGAATTTGCTGTGTAACAAAATTATGTGAATGAGTATAAATAACTTAGTGAAATTTCAGAGAATGTAAAATTCAGTTATATCCACAGAATATGTTTGAGAAATTTTTATTCCATACTGGTAATGTTATTCTGTTGATATATTGGTGAGGGACTGGTATTATCCTGCACTTGAAGAAAGGCAGTGTGATTGCTAGGGAAAATTTATTTGTGGCATAAATCTGTACATTTCAAAAGTGTGAGTATTGATTTAGTTTGCCTCTTTCATCTTATTCATGTACAAGATTAATTTTGTATAGGCTCACTTGGGTCAAATTTTTAAAAGTTTACTATATACAGTAATTATACTGTATATATATATATATATTTTTTTTTTTTTCAATTTGACTGTCAGTAAAAAAAGTAATAGTCATCCTGTTGTGCATAGCAATATGAAACATCAGATGAAAATGTTCTTGAGTAGTAATCCCTCACATTATGTTTCACCAGTCATGGCATGCTGAATAGTTTTTTGATCAACTGTACATCCTCCCTTCCCCTGCAGTGCCTGCCCAGATTCACAATTATATTTGCTTATAAAGTTTCCAATTGCTAGATTTTGAAATGCTTGAAGTTTTCCTATAGTCATCATAAAACTATCCCTTCAAAATACAGTATTATGAAAATAGAATGGAATTGGCATTAGAAACTAAAATTATGGTGGGTGATGATGGGGCAGAGCAAAGAACAAACACTTTGATTGCAGTAACAGTACACTATATTTCAAAGTTTTCTTGTAATCCTAGCAAAATTCCTTATCCTTACATATCAGAACATGTATTGATTATGAAGGGCATTAATCTCGCTTGATGATTTGATGTTGTAAATTACTGTTTACTTTACAGGGGTAACATTATTGTAAAACTGGAGATTACTGATTCCTCACACTATGTTATGGAATAGACCACCTAAATTAATATGGTGTAGTCTAGTCTTTTCCTTGGCACAATGTGTAGGGATCATCAAACTCCAATTTAATCCCGTATTATGAATGGTTTATATCTATCCATTGTTGTTCTTGCCCAGTTTATCTTTTCTAAACAAATCAAGGAACATTGTGGCATTTGTATTTGTGTATGACATTTTCCTTATTAAACCGAATTGTAGATGCAATAGTTCTGTACTGTTGTACTGTACATCATTTAGGGAGGAGTTCAGTGTAGAGGAAGATTGTATTTATCACTTTGTTGTGTGAATACTCTTTTTTCCAATTAGTACATCTGGATTAAAGTTTTACAAAATGGATTTAATATTTTTGCTCTTCATTACCGTAAAGTTCCAGTATGAGCTATATGGTATACTCTTATCAAGTACCGTATAGAGAAACAGGAAGGATTTTTGTTCTGCATATTATTGAATTCACCTTGGTTTCGTTATGTACCTGTATCCTTTAGTGATGCTGGGTAGTGGGGGCAGGTGAGGGGAGGATATCAAGGCCTCCCCCCCCTTGCCTAACTAATGATGGAGAGGGAGTGTGTGTATGTACTTGTATGCTCACTGATGTAAATATGATGTTGATGTATATGCATTTATATTGTTACAAATAAAAGTAAAGATATAATCAGTGCTTTTTTTTTCCTTCCAGTGATATGACAAATGTGAATAATTTAATTGGACCTGCACAGATGACAATAAGAATATAGATAACATATGTATTTAAGGGGAACTCAGCTAGACCACAGCTCAACTCAAGCACGTGCGTTGGAAATATAGTACAGTATAACAATATGGATAATAGGCCTACAATGTAGATTAATCATGAGCATTTGATTTCTTAACTATTTCAAGCAACAAGGCACCATTATTTTTATCAATCTGTCCTGTTTCCTGGTATATTTTGGAGGAATCAAGCACTCCAATGTTCCAGAAGTGTATTAACCCCTTAACATGAAAATACAGTATAATGTTCCTGCACAACTAACTGCTCAATAATGTAGATAATCTCGAAACAACCCCAAAGATATAATTTAGGCTCCGTTACCAGTGGAGTTTCCCAAGGATTGGCCTTGGCTGTCTTTATTCATTTTATATATAAATATTAAGGTACTAACTAAAACTTTCATTATGGCATTGTGCATATTCTGAAGCAAACGTTAAATTGCTCAACAGCTGATTTTCATTATAATACATTAGGAGTCGTGAACCCCAACATTATGCCCCTGACCTGTAAATAAGGATGATTGGAATTCACCTCTTTATTTCACACAATGAGGTCATCTCCACTGGTCATAAATATAAGAG
Source organism: Petrolisthes cinctipes (assembly GCA_033782935.1). NCBI lineage: Eukaryota > Metazoa > Arthropoda > Malacostraca > Decapoda > Porcellanidae > Petrolisthes > Petrolisthes cinctipes. Next base: position 86,735 of record JAWQEG010001179.1, read on the forward strand.
TTAACTATAGACGTCCCAAGTAACTGCATAGAAAAAAAAAATTGTTACAGGTGATCGTGATTCTAGTTGGTAAAATTATAATAGCAATGGCAGTGACATATGTATGGGGCCATATTCAAGAACACTCGTGCGAGTCGTGCTGTATGATGACGTGGTACCAGTACGATAGCTCTATAACGTAATTCCTAAAAGTATCACATAATTATATACATCAAATACCTATATCCTTATCCCTTTTAATTTTTCACAGGGCAATGGGAGGTTGAGAAGGGACCGAATCTTGATGACCCGATGTGACCAAATAAGTATTATTGCAAAATATGGAGATTTTTTCCTAGATATGGGAAATTAGGGATACCAATGGAGAAATTACATAGAGATTGTTCAAGTGTAAATAGGGAAGTTTCTACCAGACAAAGTTTAAAAAATATCAAGAAGATGGTAAATATACTATCTTCAAGAGTAAACAGGGAAATTTTGATGTTGAAGTTGAGGTGAAAAAGGAAAATCTGATATTAAAGTTGGGGAAATTTCGTTAAGCAGACCTGGCAACACTACACCAAAGAAAACAATAACACGTGTGTGACTGTGAGCCATATTCAAGGACGTTTGTGGTGCATACGATGGTGAGGTACGGGTACGATGGCTCCATAGACAAACAACAGAGCCGTCGTACAGCACCACACCATCGTATACACCACGGATGTTCTTAAATACGGCCCTGTGTGTCATACGGTGACTGGAAGAAGCTGAGGTCAAGTATATTGTCAAATTAACTCATATTTATACAAGGTAAGCATATACTACTTTGATTTACTGCTTTATAAGGTAGAATGTAATATGTACAAGTATAAATACACACGTAACATACACAGATAAAATACATACACAGGTAAAATACACACAAATAAAATACACACACACACACACAAATAAAATACACACACACACACACACAAATAAAATACACACACACATAATAGACAGTGACTTTGAACCTATAATAGCACGAATATTGAGGTTTGTTTTGCGCATTGTACCATATTTGATATTTATTGTAATTTCCATAATTAATAATGATAATGTTCTATTCCAGACACTGCTATGTGGTATGGAAAAGCATTACTGAACATGGAATGGCTTGGGCATCATCAAATCATATCAAAGAATATAGAAATTTTCTAGCAATACCAACAAAGTAGAATAACACTTTTTTTTTTGTATGCCAGAGTTGATGGTATATGGTAATTATTAAGTTATGCTTTTTGCAGCTGTGGCCTTCACTTCATCATCAAATACTGTATTTCTTTGACTCTGGCGCAGGTCAGTAATATAGATAAGGGGTTTAGAGGGACGGAGTGTTGGTGTTTGGTTTACAACTGGGGATTGACTTGGGCTACAATATTGTTTTCTAAGTATAATTTTATGCAATTCCCTATAGTATAGAGTGAGTTTGTTTTTCAATCAAGGATATATTTATAGAGTTTATCGATGAAGTTCTTATACATTATGTATTACGAAACAGATCCGCTAGTAGTAACAGTGAGGTGATTTGTTTCCTGGGATAGTTTGGAGGAATCAATAACCATCCAATGTACCAAAATGAAGTTCTCCCCTTAAGAAATCCTTTGAGAACGGTCCCATCAAAAATGAAGTGATGAATGCTTAGTATAACATGGAAGGACAAAGAAGGAACATAACACACACACACAAACTGGTAAAGACGTGAACTCAGAACGCTCACAAGAGTTAACTGGCACACACACACACACAGAAGATATGATTGGCATATACTGACAGCAGACAGAGAAAAGTGGAGGAGTTGGGAAAATAATTCATCTGTCACTTAATTAACTATAAAACGGCAAATAATGATGATGATCATGATGATGATGGTGGTGGTGGTGGACATAGTGATAGTGGTGGTGGGGATAGTGATAGTGGTGGTCATGATAGTAGTAGTGTTGGTAGTGATGGTGGTGGTGGTGATGGTGCTGCTGCTGCTGGTGGTGGTGGTGGTGATAGTTGTGGTAGAGGTGATAGTGATGGTGGTAATGGTTATTGTGGTGGTGGTGATAGTGAAGGTGGTGGTGATGTTGAAAAGACGAAAACATGAAAGAGAAATGAAAAGGAGAAATGAGGAAGAGAAAGGAGGGAAAGAGCTTGAAGTAGGAGAATGAGAGAAGAAGAAGGAGGCGAAGGAAGAAGAATAAATGAAAGAGGAAAAGAGAGTGAGGAGGGAGGGGAAGGGAAAAAGTAGAAATGGAGATAGAAGAGAGAAGAAGTAGGAGGATGAGTAAGAGAAGAGAATGAGGAGGGAGGGTAAGGAAAGGAAGGAAAAGTCAGAGAGGAAAATCGGAGGAGAGGGAAGGAATGGAAAAGACAGAGATAAGAAAGGAGAGGAGGAAGAGGCAAAGAAAAGAGTGAGGAGGAGGGAGTGGAGGAGGGAAAGAAAGGAGAAGTCAGATATACGAGAGGAGGAAGAGAGGGGAGAAGATAGAAGGGAGGGGAGGAGGGAAGGAAAGGAGAAGTCAGACAGAAGAAGACAGGAGATGAGGAAGAGGATGAATAAAGGAGAGAAGAGAGTATAGAGAAGGGAGGGGAGGGAAAGGAAGGAAAAGTCAGAGTGGAGAAAGGAAAGTCAGAAGAAATAAGAAGGAAATCTGAGAAGGCAGAAATAAACACTGAGAAGAAATTACAAAGGAAGGAAAAACAACTAGACTGAGGGGAAGAAAGAAAAGTTGTGGAGAGAGAGAGAGAGAAAGAATAGTTATATGTAAGAGAGAGAGAGAGAGAGAGAGAGAGAGAGAGAGAGAGAGGCAGGAGGAAAGAATTGTTGTATGAGAGAGAGAGAGAAAGAGAGAGGAGACAGAAATAAGTTGTTGTTGTTGTTTTCTGCGGTCCGTGTGTACTATGTTGTTTGTTGTATAGAAGGTGTCCAGAGAAACCCCAAAGATTACAGAGACACAGATTACACACACATAGCCAGGAGTGTCCATCCCAGAGACACACAGACACATGGCCAAAGACAGAGACACACAGACACATGGCAAACGACAGATAAACACACATGACCAAAGACAGAGATACAGACACATGGCCAAAGACAGAGATAAACACACATAGCCAGCGACCCTTACCCAGAGATATGGACATAGACAGAAATGTGACCAAACCTTCCCCAGAGACAACAGAGATATGACCAAACCTTCCCCAGAGACAACAGAGATATGACCAAACCTTCCCCAGAGACAACAGAGATATGACCAAACCTTCCCCAGAGACAACAGAGATATGACCAAACCTTCCCCAGAGACAACATAGACAGGATATTATTATATATCTTTGACACATTAGATTAGAAGCTACCGATTACCCCAATAAGAAAATGGTAACCTGTTTCTTATACCAGTTTGGAGTATTCAGATGCCTCCATTTCGCTAACAGAATCATGTCCCCCTTAACACCAATGCATGGGAAAAACCATGTATTATAATAATAATAATAATAATAATAATAATAATAATAATAACAACAACAACAACAACAATAACAACGTCAATATATAATAATAATAATGATCATATCAATATCAATAACACTAACAATAACAACAAAAATATCAATAACAATAACAACAATAATATCAATAACAATATTATCAACAAAAATAATAATAATAACAATAATAAAAAATATATTGATAAATAAACTTTTTTCCCTGCTCTTTATAGTGAAGACATAAAACATAACAAATATAAACACCAGTAAAGCTTCAAGAAACTGGATGAATAAATAGTTTCATGGTGTTGTGTGTATGTGTATAAATACAAGTTTGAATGTGTGTGTGTGTGTGTAAATGCAAGTGTGAATGTGGGTGTGTGTAAATGCAAGTGTAAATGTGTGTGGGTGTGTGCTCTAAGCAAACCAAATAAAAATATAGGTAATGAATGTATGTATGTATGTATGCATATTATTCCTCTGAGGAAATGATCAATAATAGTTTTCCCTGTACGATAAGAAGCTTTGTAATGGTGCCGCACTGGAACACACACACACACAGAACTATAGTCAAACCAGAATATACTGAGCCCTAGGGTGGGGTCCGGATTAAGAGCGGCATTGCCAAATCATCACCAAAACAAACCCATATCGTTAAAATTTTAATGCATAAGCCAATTTGTAGTAGTTCTAAGTATTCGATATATAATACAATGTTAAAAAGAAGTATTTATAATGACGAGTTAGGTTCATTGTAAGTATATTGACAACAACTCTATACAACATGTGACATGCTATTTTGTACATGCTGCCACATCTCCTGTGACAAAGGGTTAATGGCGGGTCAAGGACACGTGTACTCATGTCAGTCACCTGGTCATTCTCGCACCATGTGGGTATGTTTTGGTGGTGATTTGGCAACGCTGCTCTTAATCCTCGACCCTACCCGAAGGCTCAGTATATTCTGGTTTGACTATAGTTATTTTTATAGCCGGCAGCCTATACTGGGAAGGGAAGGGGGAGTGAAAGGGATGAAGATGGAAGGGGGGAGGGAGATAATGAAGGAAAGAGGGAGAGAGATAGGGAGTGAAATGGTAGGAGGGAAAGAGTTGAGAGATAGGCAGGGGAAGGGGATAAGGAAAGGCAACACACACACACACACATATATATATATAAGAGTCCATCTGATACATATATAAACAAACAGTAAAATACATACAATATTCATGTTAAATACTGTTAACATTTGTTGCATCATATTACCTGGGAAATATCAATAAAGGTTTAGTATATACTTCACGACACTCCTCTCTTATTCTTACCTTTCCTCTCTCATCCACTGCTCTCTCTCCCTTCCTCTCTCATCCACTGTAATCTCTCCTTTCCTCTCACTTCTCTCTCCTTTCCTCTCGTATCCCTTGTTCTCTCTCTCATTCTCTCTTTTCCTCTCTCCCTTCCTCACGTATCCCTTGTTCTCTCTCTCACTCTCTCTTTTCCTCTCTCCCTTCCTCACGTATCCGCTATTCTCTCTCCTTTCCTCTCTCACTTTCTCATCCACTGCTCTCTCATCCACTGTAATCTCTCCTTTCCTCTCGTATCCCTTGTTCTCTCTCTCACTCTCTCCTTTCCTCTCTCCCTTCCTCACGTATCCGCTATTCTCTCTCCTTTCCTCTCTCACTTTCTCATCCTCTGTTCTCACTCTTTTCCTCTCTCACTTACTCTCATTTCTTCTCTCACTTCTCCCTTCGTCTCACATCCCCAGTTCTCTCTCTTACTCTCCGTATCGGTTTGTCTTACGTCCCCTCTCACCTATCCAAGCAGAGTGGCGCAGTGGAAGCGTGCTGGGCCCATAACCCAGAGGTCCGTAGATCGAAACTACGCTCTGCTACGGAATATTTTTAACAGGTCTATTTTTAGTTCCCTTATCCAGTTTGTCCATAAAACCAACTCGTGGAAATAACGTACTTGACCAAATATTTGTAAGAAAAGAAGACTTAGTAAATAATATTAATGTATGAGATGAGTTTAGTAATAGCGACCACCACGTTATTACATTCAGTATAAACATTACTATTATAGAAGTCAAATATACATAAGCAGTGAAAAAATACCCGACTTTAGAATAGCAAACTTTCATGAGCTGAGAGTGATATTTAATGAAGGATACTGACTGGGACCACTTGTGTAACACCAATACACAATGGGACTTTCTCACTAATGTGTACATTGAATGCAGTGAAGGAATGTATACAAAAGGTTAATACCAAGTGGTGGAATAAAGAGATAACCGAGTGTTTACAGCCTACACACTGGAACAATACCTGATGAATGGAAGCTCCCTAACCCATTAATATTAAAATTTTCCATGAATCTCCACACTGTCGATCGAATCAAAAACATTTTATTAAGAGATCCAGGCACTAAACATTGTTGGTGATGGTACAGTGGCTAGCGCCTGGATCTCACAATGTGGGAATCCTGGCTCGATCCCAGTGTAGACATTCATAGAAATTTATTGCCACACGCAATTATGTGCTTTGATTTGTACTAATAAAAAAAAAAAAAAAAAAAAACCAGCAAATTTCTACCTAGCAACTATCGCCCTATTAGCCTAACCTCAGTCGTATGTAAAATGTTAGAGACACTCATACGAGATAGATTTACTAACCATTTAGAAGAAAACAACTTACTTAGAGACACTCAACACGACTTTCGTAATTAACGTTCTTCCCTAACAAACTTATTAGACTTCTTATATGACATTTTCAATTAAAACTATAATAGTAAAGCAATAGACAACTTATGTACTGAACTTCCTTGTAACGTCATAGACTACAACACCGTAGACAACTTCAAACATCATTTAGATAAACACCTTGCGTCTCATCCCCGACTAACAACTTTTATTAGTAAATAACTTTTTCGCCTTCAGGTGGTGAGTTCACCCAACTTCAACTACTGAACTTTCTGCATTTCCAATAACATTTCATTGGGCGTATTCCACCCAACCTCGCAAAGTGATTGTTATTTACTTGTTTTCTTATACGGCCCAGACCGGAGGGAGTGGTGGGCGGGGGGCGAGCCTTCTGCTTTGCTATCCTTATCTTCGTCTATCACTGGGGGGTAATACATTGCTTACTAGTAATCCTCAAATCAGGTAACCTCGTGTGGACCGTAAGGTCTGTTGTAGTCTGTATATCTATGTAACTCTATGTAACTTTCTTCCACTTTCTCTTCCTCTTTCTGCTGTCTTCTCACCAGGCCATTTCTCTTCCCTGTATGGGCCTCAGCCTTATTGATATCTGACACTAATACAGTATTTATGTTTCCTTTTTCCTTGGTTCTGTGATCCAAAATGTTTCACGTATATTATACTGTACATCAATACTTATGTAATCCAATGTACTTACAGTACAGAGAACATTAATAGTCATGTTGTGAAATGTACTGAAAACATTATACTGACGGGACTATATAAAACCTGTGTGGTATATTCCGTCGTGTGTGTGTGTTCAAAATGCTTCATAAGTAATATTATTCCATCTTCGAATAAAACTACAACAAGACTATAAACGCTGACTGTACACATAGAACGAATAGGTTGATTTGTGGATGAAGGAAAACCTCACCTAGGACTGGAAGACCCTGGAGAGAGAGAGAGAGAGAGAGGAGGTAGAAAAAAAGGAGCTAGAGACAGACCCTAGTCCAGGAAGACCTTGTAGGACCAGAGAGAATAAGATAGAGAGAGAGAGAGGTGAGACAACGAGCATGAATGAGCTAGAAGGATAGAAGCTAATGACAGATAAAGAATTGAAAGGAAGTAAACACGAAGGAGATAGGAGACGGACAGTTGAAGAATTGAAAGGGAGTGAGAAAGAGGAAGGTAAAAAAAAAAAAAAAAAAAAAAAAAAATATATATATATTTGTGTTGTGGTTAGAATGAAGGGGCCTAGGCACATGTAGAAGGAAGAAACCTTTTGGTGAGTGGTATAAGATGCTTTAAGTGGGTAGGCTTTAAATAAGATGTTACTGCTGGACCCCATAATTTCTCTACCTACCCTACCCTCCTTACATATTTATCTTACCTACTTCCCTACCGACCAATCTATCTACCCACCCACCTATCTACCAACCTCCCTCCCTACGTACTCTACCTACCTAACTCCTTACATACTGTAAGTGTCTTTCCCAGCAACCGCTTGGCCCTTATATATCATCTGGAGCAGGGAGTGGAGACAGTGGCTGGAGTCTCAAGGGGAATGAGGCGGATTAGCTGGAGGCTGGAGGACTCCCAGGAGAGGTTTATAGTCCTGTCTGAGCTGGGGATTAATGTACTTGCCAATCCTTGTCTGGCTATGTATAGACACCTGGATATGGGAGTGGGTACACATGGAGATACAGGAGTGGCTATAGGAGTGGCCACCTATATAGCCGCTACATTACCCCCCCTCCCCCCAGAAGGAACTAGTGTCAGAGTCTTGTAGGGAAAGTTCAGGTGGTGGTGCTGGTGCCTTCCCACAATTCCCCCGGTTGAGTGGATGAAACTCCGATGAGGCAGCATTAACCGGCGACGAGGGTGGGCCCGAGGCGGGGATGGTGACTCGTCTGCTCTGCTCTTCCCCTGTAGTGCCGTCTTGCTGCCTCGTTTCTTGGTGGTGGTGGTATGTGGTTGTAGATCAGGAGAAATGGCTATTGGTGGCAAGCCATTTCTCCTGAAGATGTCGAGGAGGAGGTCAGAGAGACGACCTAGCCCTTCTGTAGCTAAGGCAACAGCAGTCTTGGTGCAGACGGTGACGATGTCTGCCTGTTGCTGTCGTCGCTGCGGTGGTTGGGCCAAGGAGTGGTAAATGCGGGACCAACACAAAGATGAACGCAAATTACATTATTCTGAGATACATAACAATAGCAAACCAGGAATTATTAACTGAACAATAACTGAGTTACATGGAGCATTGTCCACCCAAATCCAAATTAATATTGGACTATAATAAAATTTCATTGCGCCGTTACAAAGGCAAAGTTACTCACAAAGGCACCGATCAATTCAACGACGACGGTGTTGTTGTGTTTACTTCAGTTCACGTGCGTTGTATATAGCTCTATCGTCAATTAAATATTTGATAAATTGTACTGTACTGTGATTAATTGTCTATTTTATCTTGTAAGAGGAGATTGGTAAGAATAACAGATAATTATCTATTCTATTGCCGTTTTCTATTACGATGTTTTTACCTTCTTTACCCATTGATTACTAACATTCTAAGACACTTTTCGGTAAATATTGAAAGAATTACCGTTATTGCATACGGTTTTTCTACCTTCATTACCCACTTATTTAGACCATTCTAAGACTATTTTCTTCTATGGCATTTCCTCTGCAAATGCCCCATTTCCAAGATATTCAAATGGGGCATTTTAAAATTAGCCTGACCTTACCTGACGTAACCTAGACCACATCAGACTACCGGGACCTAACCTGGACAAACTTCCGGCACCTAACCTGGGCAAACTACCGGGGAATAACCGTGGTAAAGTACAGGAAATGACTGGGGCAAAATACTGGGACCTAGCCGGATCTGGCAACACTGCTACAAAATGGTAATTTATTCAATAAATACCCAATTTTGTTATGTCAGATACATTTCTTAATACATGTATGTAATTTTGGCTAATATTGCGATTATCTGTGCCGGCGAGCTACAGGTTAGGTTAGGATGGGTTAGGTAGGGTTTGGTTACCTTTATCAATATTCAGTGGAATTATCTTGTGGAAATGTATTTTTTGTTAGATATTTCAGTTTTAAGATACGACATATTTCTGTAGTGGAGGGACGAACTGAGGTAAGGCGGACAGTGTTACCAGATATCCTTGGCGAAATAACGAAAAGGCCCATATGCAGTTGTGTATATTACACCTGACCCACCCAATCGGGATACTTTTAGCTACTATTCACAGAATCCAATTTATTTCTAAAGGTCCCAAAGGACATTAGGCTAGGTCCCGAAGGACATTAGGTTAGGTCCCGAAGGACATCAGGTTAGGTCCCGAAGGACACTAGGTTAGGTCCCAAAGGACATTAGGTTAGGTCCCTAAGGTAGCCACAGTCTAGGTTAGGTCAGGTCAGGTTATTTCATCTGATCAATAAATTAATTAACCCAATTTAATATTATTGAATTTCCCACCCAACTGGGCTACTTATTGTACATTCTTCATACGATTTCCCAAGTGTAGACAAAATTTAGCCTAAAACTTGGAATATCCCTGTATCTGGCAACACTGCACGCAGAGGCGGTAAATCGGAGAGCCGCCCTCCCGTTTCAAAGTAAATACATACAAATAATATTAATTCTTTTTATGTATTTCCACAAAAGAAAACGGACTACAAAATGAAAAGGGAAAAGAAACGGGCGATTACAGTTCCCAGAAAGTGTGAAAATAGAGGACGCAGATAATCGCAATATTTACCGTAACTTCCTCATAGGTTATTTCCGTCGCAAATGCATAGCTTTCATAATACAACTACCTTTAAATGAATCCATTTTCCTTAATCCTCGGTGTGTACAGCAGCCATATTGGTGCAAACAGCCAATCAGCGTGGTTGATTAATGCGCCTCAATTTCAACAGCCAATCAGTGTGCTTGTTTACAATGGCTTCCCTTTGTACCTAGTGTCCGTCTGTCCCCGAACGTATTCTTCAGTACTGTTTTGAGAATAATGAAGCCAGTTTAGACTTTTCACATGTCCATGGAGTATAACAGACATTAGTGAACTGCCCCACATGTAGTAAAGCCTGTATTTACTGCTACTCTCTAATAAAAAGGTACAGCAATACCATTTCAAGATGGCCACCGAGTGTTTACATTGTCCCGATAGACTGCTAAGGTTAGTCCCGGTAGTCTGCCCCGGTTAGGTCCTGGTAGTTTACCGTGGTCCTGATTAGGTTAGGTTAGGTCAGGTGAGGTCTACCTAATTCTATTTAATGCGTTGTAGTGTTTTTCAGACGAATCTAGTTCAAATATGGCGAAAATGAGGTGTTTTCGGAGATTGAGGTGAGGGGGGAGTGATATCTCCCCAAACACTAATTTGTGACAGATGTGAATAATAAATTTGTTAAAAACACACTATAAAATATGGCATTCTGAAAACCTCAAGTCAAAAACAAATTATGGACAAACACTTGACTATTACCATAAAAACATATGTAGTTATGATTATAAATATAACTAACCTAATTAACGAGTTCTATATGGAGGGTAGGTTTCAGCTGTCCTTCTTTTCTTTCTAATTTCCTTCCTGCTTGATGTCTCCCCTCTCTAACACCTTCTTCTGATGCTCTATGACCTTGCTTTTTGCGGCGCCTAATATCAATTAGTAAACAATGGAGTGTAAGTTAATTTGTATTTGTCATTATATATTGTACTATTGGCCACAAAAATTCATACACACGGTGTTGTTTTCAAGGGTTTATAATATATAGAATATGTATCCCTGTGTAACTGCAATGCCATATATTATAATAATTGTTTGTTGTTTTGTAATGTAAGCCTATGTAGCTGCAATACTTACTTGTTACTTGTTAGATATTCTATGTCCCGCTCCACCAGCAGATGGTGCTCCGCAAGGCTTCCCTCAATATAATTTAACACTATAATCACATCTAATGTTCATTTTATCCATGTAACCAGCGAACAGATATGTTTTCAATTTTTTCTTAAAAAATTAATTGCAATTATCACTAATTCGGACATTTCTTAAAAACCACTTAAAAATTTCTTTAAATATTCTTTGTGTCATTTCTTAAAACTTAGCATTATCATAACTGTGCATTGAGAAAACTACCTCGTAGAATTGAGTCTATGCTACTCAGTGTCCGTTTTCTGTGCTACTTTTGATTTTCTGAAGTTACTCTTGCATAACTGAACAATACTTCACATCATTTGCCGCATGCTCAAAATCAGTTTTCTTAAACCTCATACAGCTTATATATTTCCTCTCAGTAGACGTACAGATTGGATCTTCTCCCTTTGCTTTGGATAAACATCTAAGTATAGTATGACCAAACCTTTGACAGTGATAGCAGACTGTCGCCCTATATCTATCCCTCACTGAATAAACACCCCATTCCAATTTGACTTGATCACGATTCTTATGAATCAGCTGCCTTATCTCTGGATCACACCTAATAATGTAATGATTGGTACCACCTGTAGCAGGCTTGTCAAAAAGTAGCTCCATTTTAGACTTTATGTCAGTGACTCCCTGTAAGTATTCGTTCCGATCAACCAGATTCTCAATAATCTTGTTTCCGGATTCTTCCTCCTTGTTGACATTACAAATTACAAATCTTGGGCTTTAACTTCCTTACATTTTTTGTGGTCACATCGGGGACAGCCACAAGTTTTTGTGTTGCTTCATCTCTCTTATTTTCATCCTCAAAGTTCATCACGATGTCTCCCTTCTGAGTGAATCTTGTGTTAACTATTTGTGTACCATCCAGAGCCTGAGCACCTTTTTTCTTTTTTTTTCTACAACCTTCCTTTTATCATCAGTTGACTTTATAACCAGTAGATTTTTCTTCTCATTTTTCTTCTTCTTCACTACAGTGGCCCAAGTCTGACTCAGCGCTGATCGCATCACCAACTCGACCCAACTCGGTCACAACATCTTCCATCTTCCCATCCACTAGTTTCTTCATTTGATCTTGCATATCCTTCATAACTTTCTTCAACTCACTAATATCCTTTTCAACTCTTTCAGACCTTTGTAGCACATATCACATGACCAGTTAATCAACTTGATATTATTAGCCTTCACACCATTGAGGTGAACACATTTCAAATGTGCCCAACGAGTACAGGTTTCACAACCAATCCATTTATCCACCCCACCAGTTATATCCCCACAAGAATAACACCTGGCCATGATTGGCCAGGGTATTCAACAACTCTCTATTCAATATCAAGTAGGAAATAACACCATACTGCCCGTTTGATGAAAATATACACAGAGCACGTATCAGACACGTCTGTCCACTATGGCTGCCACACATCATGTCCAACATCATTATTATTATTATTATTATTATTATTATTAGGTTTGTTTGATGTGTTGTAATGTAGGACTATGTAACTGCACTACAACATTAAAATTATTAGGTTTGTTATTTTCTAATGTAAGCCTATCTAACTATCTATCTATAGCTCTGACTCCTCGCTCCCTCCGGGAACTCCCCCCAAAGGGGTGGCCATGGCAGAAGTGTCTCCAGCTTTCCCTGTTCCAACGTTCCCTCCTTACTTGGTTAAACCCTACTCTGCCCCTCATGGTTCTCTCCCTTACATACTCTTCTACTCTGCTCCAACACTCCCTCCTTACTTGGTCAAGCCCTCCTCTTCCCCTCACATTTCTCTTCTTTACATACTCTTCCACTCTGTTCTGCCATCTAACTGGAGGTCTGCCTCTCATACCAGGTGCCACAACTTCACTTCCAGTCACCTTTACAAACTCCTCACCTTGTATTCTCTCCACATGTCCAAACCACCTCAATGTATTATGCTTTGGTTAGGTTTGGTTTGGTTAGGTTGGGTTGGGTTGGGTTAGGTTAGGTTAGGTTAGATAATGTTTGGTTAGGTTAGGTTAGGTTGTGTTGTGTTAGTGTTTGGTTAGGTTGTATTGTGTTAGGTTAGGTGAGAGGTGTGGAGTTGGATGCTTTTTCTTGAGGTGAAAAATAGGCTAGTGTTGAAAAATTTCCATTAATTTGTGGAAAAAAATGGCTTTTGTGGGACTATTTGTGGAAATAGGGATTTTAGTCATGTAATGTGGACTAATTATTTTACTTCATGATGTTTTGAATGAATTACCCTGTAGATCACTGATTTATATCATATAAATATCAAACGATGTCAGTGAAAGATTTGTGATACTTGGTGAGTTTGATTTTAATTTTTAATGTTCACAAATTGCTATTTACGCAAAAAATAATATTTGTAATTAATAAGATGTAGAAAGCATAAGCATTGATATGAATGCTTTTGATGTACTTAAATGAAAATAAAATGTATAAGCTATAACAGGACTCTAGGTACGAGTGAGAGTTACCATATATAGTATGACGCAATCATACAAGTTGGACACGCTCATTTTGGGTGAGTATGTATAAGTATAAAATATGCGTGTTAGGGGACATAATGTGTAGCAAGATTCTTTTTGGGGGGTTTGCTGTCTAGGGAGGGGCCCGGGGTGTGTGGTTGGAGTCAGAGTCGGAATGGTAACATTAAAATATCCTGGAGTTGGAGTCGGAATTTTAAAAATCCAACTCTGGGTTAGGATGGGTTAGGTATGGTTGGGTTAGGTTAGGTTGGGTTGAGTTGGGTTGGTATAGGTTGTGTTGTGTTGTGTTAGGTTGGGTTGGGCTGGGTTGACTTGCAGATGAGAAATTGAAAAGCATTCTCTTATACAGCACACCCTTGATATAAGATGAATGGATTTAGCGCTATCCTTTTAACACAGGCTCAGTAAATCATTTAGTTAGTTTGTATGGTAATTAATAACAGGTTCCTGGGGAAAAAAACACACACAAAAACACTATCCTTTTAACACAGGCTCAGAAAATTACTTTGTCTGTATGTTAATGAATAACAGATGAAGCCTGGGAACACACACACACACACATATACAGTATCCTTTTAACACAGGGTCAATAAATCACTTTGTTAGTTTGTATGTTAATGAATAACACATGCCTAGGAAAACATTGGTGGCCTTCAATGAGTGACTGAGTGTAAAAGGAAGTGGTGTTGAATACAAGTGTTTATTCATTGTATATCCAGGGTTTACTATACAACATAAATTTCTTGCTTGCCTTTACAGTGAACAAGATGGAGTGTGAAGACATTAAACCTGAAATGGAAGAACAATCCAGTAATGCTGTTGTACAAGACTTTCCACCAGGCATGGCACCCAAGATGCTCAACTTGGTTAAAGCCTTAAATGATTTAGAGAAGGATTTAAAGTCTTTAACATCTCAACCTTATCATGAGGTGTTGAATAAGGTAAGACATTGTATACCGTATTCAAGAACATTGGTGGTGTATACGATGGTGTGGTACCGGTACGATGACTGTGTTGTTTGTCTATGGGGCCAACGTAACAGTACCACACCATCGTACACACCACAGTTGTTCTTGCATATGGCACCATGTACTGTGTATGATTTATTGAAAGGAATATTAAGGGGGTGCAGGAATAGGGGGACAGGCTTGGGGCGGGTTTATGGGGGTGCGGGAATAGGGGACAGGCTTGAGGGGGTTTTGGGGGGTGTGGGAGTAGGGGGACAGGCTTGGGGGAAGGTTAGGGGGGTGTGGGAATAGTGGACAGGCTTTCTACCCACCCCAAGCCTGTCCCCCTAGTCCCGCACCCCCGCACCCCCCTCAAGCCTGTCCCCTACTCCCGCACCCCCTTAATTAATACACTTTTGGTAAATTAGAGTGCCTTGATTCCTCCAAAGTATACATGTCAGGAAACAGGACCAGATTAAGGGAAGATTATTTTGTTGGTGATTTTGAAGGTCTCCGATTCCTTCAAACTGTATCACAAACCAGATCCCCTTCTAGTACTATTGAGGGCATCTGTATTCCGATATAGTTAGGAGGAATCTGTAGCCTTCCAATTTACCAACAAGAGAATCCCTCCTTTGCTAAAATAATGGTGATCTGTTGCTTGGAATAGCCTAGTTAGGAGGAATCAGTTGCTGCAGATATATATACCAACACTGTACTATCATCCACTTAATGTTTTTGTTTACCGTATAATAATCTGTATTTGATGTTGCCAGTGTTGCTCATAAGTTTATATACGTTTTAGAGATGTATCCTATGTTATTATTGTATTTATTGTATTTACTATCTAACCTGTGTTGTCTAGTTCTCTCCCCCTCCCTCAACCACTTCGCAGGCTTCCTTCCCCCCCCCCCCCCCACACACACTCTTGCCTGCTTCATGAGCTTGTTTCGTGGGCTCTCCTCCCCCCATCGCTGCCTCACCAGCTCCATTCACTACCCTCTCCAATCACCTCCACAAACCTTAACACAGCAAAATTAATATATACCCAACTTTAATATAATATCTCTGCATGATAGAAGAAAATATTTTGTAGGTTGATGAAGTGTACATAGTTATGAATGCTTTGAACATTTTATTACTGTTGAGCATGTAGGGAAGTGGCGTCCCCATCTCACACCACCATTCTTGTCATGGATGGTACAGTCAGCCTCATATTGCCTACGATACAGTGGGCAGTAAGTGTTGGGGACCCCTCACTCTAACACCAAAGGTTTAAAATAGCCTCTGAGCTGGACCCCTTGCTTGTCCAGTGTCCTGCACTGGTGCTAGAGCTTCCCCACCCTTTGAAAATTAGGAAATGGGACATTGAAGATGATGATGATTATGATGAGTTTGTATAGCAATATATGTTTTTAAATTTTTCTACCACCATTTTATGCTTTGTGAGCATTTTCACAGTTCTCAATTTTAGTTTGGTATTTGGTATTTTAGTTGATGCAATTTCATTATGGTATTATTTTCAACATTAATCCTGGCATTATTATCATTATGATCCTGTTCACCTTGTTATTCTCTTGACATTAATCTTAAAACCCAGCCTAACCTTACAAATCTGTTGCGGACAAAAGTTTCTTTCTACTCCGGGTGATAAGTCCACACGACTGCTGCCCCCTTTCTGGCCGGCAGGTTGAAGTTGGCTCGAGAACTACACCACCACGTAAACCAGCAACCAAACAGTTGACTGACTCGAATTCAGATAGGAAGTAATTTACCTCCATCCCCTCCCCCCCCCCTCTCTCTCTCATGTATAGCATATAAATACATGCATTATAGTTGATAGGTAATATTAGGTGTAAAGAAGTGATAACTGCACAAGAAGAGAGCCCCAGTACTACTATTGAACATCTTGGAACACTGACTGTATCATAAATATACCATTTTCCTTTTACACGTAGCCAGGGTCTGTATTCACTAGGCATATCAGAGTTTGCACTTATGCTTGCATTACTGATCTCCCATAGTGTTTCAGGCTTATTTCGAAGCAGTGAATGGATTTGCTATTCTATTAGTATGAGTTTATATTATGATTTCGGAGCAGTGCCGGGTCCTTGTTCTTGCCATGAATGATCGCTTACGAAGAAAATATTATCTTAATTAAAAGTGAACTTTGCTTTTGTGAATAAGGGCCCAAATGTCCTATGAACTGTCATGGACACAAACACACTTTTGTTTGGAAACATGACATTTTCCACTTTTAACTAGTGGAAAATAAAATAAATAAACATATATAAATGGATATATTACATATAGGTGCTGCAAATACAGAACTACAGGTTATATAGAGTAAATCTAAGTGCATGAATCGAACAGTGGTGCAATCATGAGACAGCCATATAGCCTACTACAGACCAGTGAGTCCTTGAAAAGATACCAAAATAGTGAGCACAGATAACATTACTTTTAAAGGATCATTACTCCCATTGGATTTTAAATGAGGTATTTAATTTTTTATTTTACTACATGCTTTCTGTGGATTTAAAATTATACTATTTTTAGTAAGAACTATGATTCAGTTTATTCTTGTAATATTTCAGCTTTTATGTGATTTCTGACAAATAGTAGTACTGGGGTTCTCTTCTTGTGCAATAATCACTTATTTTGCACCTGATATTACCTATCAACTAATGTATCTATTTATATGCTATACACATGAGAGAGAGAGAGAGAGAGAGAGAGAGAGAGAGAGAGAGAGAGAGAGAGAGAGAGAGAGAGAGAGGGGAGGGATAAATTACTTCCTATCCGAATCCGAGTCAGTCAACTGTTCGGTTGCTGGTTTATTTGGTGGTGTAGTTCACGAGCCAACATCAACCTGCCGGCCAGAAAGGGGGCAGCAATCGTGAGGACTTATCACCCGGAGTAGAAAGAAACTTTTGTCCGCAATAGTACATACAGTATAATATAGTCTTCTTCACTCCGGTGTTATCAATGTGTTTGCTGGTACCTCATAGATGAAACTAATACAATTCAGGGGAAGGGTGATGGAGTGGGGATGGTGACTTGGCAGTGTAGGGCAGGGAATGTAAGAAATGATACAGAGAGAGATGATGGGGTGTTGTACAGAGGCAAGGGTAGGGCTGGGCATGTAGGAAATTATACAGAGAGGAGGAATGGGGACTTAATTGGGAGTGGTGAGGTGTTGTACAGTCGGCGGCAAAAGTCGTGTCTCCTCACTCAGCACGTTTTCAAAGATAACATGAAGGTTAATCGTCCCCGAGCTCCTGAGGAAAGCCATGGCCTGTGCTGGGCTTTCCCACAGTGCCCTCAGAGAGTGTATGTTTTGTTGTTGGCGAGTGTTGTTGTGTACATTGCAGTCTTCCATAATGTATTTAATAGAATGGGGTGCTGTGTTGCATCCCGGACAGGCATCCACAATGGCTCCATCCAGCTTCTTCTGATATGTCAGAAGGGCCTGGTGGTGGCCACACTGCAGCCTGGCCAGGTGGACTCTGTCCTCACGGGGAAGGGATGATTCTGATGGGTGGATGTCAGGAGGTCATACAAGCAGCTGAGTGTTGTTCTTGAGTGTTTGAATGGACTGGTGAGTGAATTGAGTATGTTACTGGAGACTGGTTTGGGGTGGGCAAGGTGTAAGAGATTTTTTTTTTTTTTTTCTATACCTCAACCTCGGGGCTGTAGGCTATCAGTAGCCCGTGACTCTTGCGAGGCCCCGAGATTATTGGGTGTCGCACTAGATGAGACAGTGGAGCTTCGTGGTCATGTTGGTACCGTAGCTTCTCTTCTGTCCCACTAGATGACTTCACCTTATTTATACACGTCACTATCAGGGGAGAACAGCTACACCGTCACTCACAGCATCTTGGAATATGGTCTGGCATCTTCTATGTTGTGAGTTGATGATGATGTAGGGGGTATTTTCTTGACGTGTTGGCGTAGCCAGGATAATTGACGAACAGCTGGACCCCGTTTACCTCAGAAAAATCCCAGACTTTTTCTCGTGGATTCGAACCCGGGTCCTTGACATTTGCAGTCCGTCTCTTTATCCACTCTGCCACCGCCTCCCCCAATAGTATTTGTGTATGGTATCGTGTACTGGTGTTGTTGTGGGTGTTTTGCTATGTAGTGTAGTGAATGGTGTGTGTTTGTGGAGGCTGCAGCAAGTGTTTGTGTGCCTCTCATGTCAAGATGATCCTTGATTTTGAGGACTTTGGTTTCATGGTGTAGGTGGTCTGTAGGTGTGGTAGCTGTGCAGCCTGTGATTGTCCTTAGGGCTCTATTTTGTATGGTTTGAAGGGTGTTGTGATGAGTCTCAGTGAGGTTTGTGTTGTAATGCATGTTTGTGTTGTATATATATTTATCTTGTGATGTTGTGGCAGGGCCCAGTTTAGTAAAGCTGTTTATTTATTTTCCACTCTGTCATTATTCCTCCCCAGAATTACTACTGCACCACTTCACTTACTATTCTTTATTTAGTGGGTATAATTATATAGTACAGTGTTGGGGGTAAATCTGGAGCAACTAATTCCTCTTAAACTAACTATTCCAAGCAACAACAGGCCACCATTACTTGTGTAAGTCTAGCTCTGTTTCCTGGCATGCTTTGGAGGAATCAAGGTGCTTTAATATACTCTTGTTTGTGTTTCAGTTGAGTGCCTTGGAGCGTGGCAAGATTGGAATGATGGAAGTCTATACCATTAATTCTTTATTTTGGGGTAAGTATTTATTTTTATTGCATTATTTATTACATTATTTATTATTTGCATTAGTTAGTTTGTATCCCTTAGGGTTGCCCCAAAATGCCATCTGGAGGGAGAGAGGGAGAGAGTGAGAGAGAGTGAAGTGAAGGGAACTAGAATGAGAGGCAAAGGTGGAGAGAATAGGGTGAAGGAGAACATGAGGGTACAGTTCTTCTTTATAATAAAAAGGAGTGCCTTGATTATTCCTCCAAAGTACAGTATGCCAGAAAACAAAACCAGTGAATGGCCCAGTCTCAGCCCTAAATACATTACTTGTTTATGCATAGAAGAGTTCCATCCAAATTAATTAAGTCACACATGAGAGATAAATCGTAGTTCAATGATGATTAAGAGCGGGCCTTTGATGATAAACAGGCTGCTTATCATCTTTGGAGGTATAATTGTAGTCAGCTACTTTGGGATAATTATGTTACTTCCAAGGCTGATGTTTAAAGAATTTACAATACTGTCAAGGCTGCATATAACTCTTATTTACAGGAGGTTGTTGCAGGCACTACTCAACCACACAAATGGTCTCTGAAGTCCTCCTTGTTTGGTAGAGATACTATACTTCATTCATTTTATATGGAACACTCGAACGTTCTAAAACCTACTGAGTCCACTTCCCCACCCCCTCCCCCCAGCCAGGGCACTTGTACAACCAGCCCATCCCCTCCCCCTCCTACCCCTATTAAATATTTTTTTTGTTTATTGTTGAAATTGATAACAATACCTTATCATACTATGTAATTAATGCAATAAACAGTGAAAACTTATTGAAAATGAGTGGAAAGGATAATGAAAGTGAATGACGTTTGTAAATTGTTAAGACTACACATATATATAGAACAGTAAAGTTTATACATTATCAATTCATAATTATATAGTAAGTTTATACATTATCAATACATAATTATACAGTGAGTTTATACATTGTTTACACTGATATTTGTACATAATTTACTCTGTTGTTTGTACATTGTTTACACTGAAATTTGTACATAATTTATACTGTTGTTTGTACATTGTTTACACTGTTGTTTGTACATTGTTTACACTGTTGTTTGTACATTGTTTACACTGTTGTTTGTACATTATTTACACTGTTGTTTGTACATTGTTTACACTGTTTTTTGTACATAATTTACACTGTTTTTTGTACATTGTTTACACTATTGTTTGTACATAATTTACACTGTAGTTTGTACATCATTTACACTGGTTTATACATCATTTACACTGTTGTTTGTACATCATTTACACTGTTGTTTATACATCATTTACACAGTGGTTTATATATCATTTACACTGTTGTTTGTACCTTATCAACAGTACTAATGAAGGTGAGTGGGGAGGACACAGACTCCAGCCTACGTGACGACTGGAAGGTGGAGATGGGCCGGCTGAAGGAGACACAAGGACGCCTGGCCGAGGTAGAAGCCAGACTCAACAGACCTCCCAGGGACACACAGGCAGCCTCACGCATCATTAAACACACCCTTGGCATTAACAACAACAGGAAGAGAGGGGAGAGAGGGGACAATTCATAGTAGGATAATTAAGGGGGTAAGAGGGGGGTTTATAGTAGGATAATTAAGGGTTTTCATAGTGGGATAATTAAGGGGGTTCATAGTAGGATAATTAAGGGGGTTCATAGTAGGATAATTAAGGGGGTTCATAGTAGGATTATTAAGGGGGTTCATAGTGGGATAATTAAGGGGGTTCATAGTAGGATAATTAAGGGTTTTCATAGTGGGATAATTAAGGGGGTAAGGGGGTTCATAGTAGGATAATTAAGGGGGTTCATAGTAGGATAATTAAGGGGGTTCATAGTAGGATAATTAAGGGGTTAAGGGGGTTCATAGTGGGGTAATTAAGGGGGTTCATAGTAGGATAATTAAGGGGGTTCATAGTAGGATAATTAAGGGGTTAAGGAACTGTAACAGAGGGGACATTTCATAGGATAATTAACCCTATAACCGCGGCCATATTTGACCCCGTCAACTCTATACTGCAGGCATAATTTTTGTAATATGTAAACAAACATTTTCGTCTAATCGCGTGTAAACCAGTAAACCCATATGAATAAATGATAAATGATATTGAAGTACAAACCTTTAGCTGTCTCCTGATGTACTTGTGAAGACTAAAGTGACATCTGTAGGATGGGTAGCCACCTTAGAATTACCTCAATTCAAAATTCACTTTTACACTCTATTTACATATCTAACTACGTTTTCACACTCTGATTTTGTTTTAAAACTTGTCAGAATCACATTTTTCAACACAACAATATGAAATATAACGTCACTGTCGTTTATACGTACATAGCCTACCTGTATATGGAAATTACAGGAAAACAGAGCTCTGAAAATACGTCCTTCCACCCTCACTGCTAGTTCAACGCTGGCAGGAGGAGAGTGGCTCACCATGTCTGGCCTGGGGGGAGTCCATACAAGCTAAAAATTAGTGTTGCCAGCTGAGACAACCATGTTATTGGGTGCACAATTTTAAAAACTGCTATGTTGAGAATTTCTCGTCACCCTTGGTCCTCCACACTTGTTGCTGGTGAGGAGAATTCTTGTCACTCTTGGTTTAAGGGTTAAGACCTATAATGATGTATATATTTGAATCTAGTACCACTGTATATATAGGTAATAGTATATGTATTCTTTATCGAACACTTTATGTATGTTAGCTCAGGGTTTGGGATACTGTTTAATGTATGGATTTAAAGCTTCACAATGTATAGTTGTCAGTGTTGAGGTGATATTAACACACACACCTGGGCAGAGGCACTGGAGCCGTGATCCAGGCCGGTCACTCTTGTACTTAGCCAGCAATACAAATGAAGCCGTCCGAGCCATGTGTTAGTCTTCATCCTGGGTTACTACAACACCCAACCCAATGTGACCTCTTATGTCCAGTACTGACCCCTCCCCCTTCTTTAACACCCAACCCAATGTGACCCCTTCTGTCCAGTACTGACCCCTCCCCTTTCTTTAACACCCAACCCAATGTGACCCCTTCTGTCCAGTACTGACCCCTCCCCTTTCTTCTAGATAACCTCAGGTGGTGCCCTCCTCCAAAAATCTGCTTGTTCAGACTGCTTGAATGTCATGAAAGGAAAATATATTTGTAAATTGACCCTCTGTCTGGGTTTCTGATGAACCTGTTGGTCAACAAAGGCCCTTGAGAAATTAGAAGGAGTGTTTTATTCATGGAGAACTTTCTTGATATCTAGATGAGTCTTTGGGTTTACAGATAGGTCTTTGGGTTTCTAGAGGAGACCCTGAATTTCCAAGCCTTTAAATTTTTGGCATGCCTATGGACTTTTGTTACCCTTAGGACTGAAGATTACTTGTAAAGTTTGCAGCTTGACCCTTGAGCTTATTTAAGATGAAGGTAGGAGCAAACTATCATGAGTAGTAAGTGATCTTCAAGTAATGAGATTGGTTTCATTAAAGTTTCAAGGTGGACATCCTGTATGATAATGTGACCTTGAGAATATAAGGATAGTGATTTATGTGTCTCTGATTTGGAAGTTTGGTACTAGAATGACACTGTTGACTTGTAGTAAATTGAAAGTTGAAATAGCTTATGAAACTCGTCTCATTATTTCTGGGTCACACCATGCATGCTTCTTGAGTCTCCTGGTTCTAGTGGTTAATTTGAATGAATTGTATTGTTGTCAGTGTGAGAAGTTTTTTATTTTTATTTCAGTCTGTGCTTCATGTATTAGCAATTCATAAGGTAATAAGATGTTTATATGTGATTGCCGTACAGTATATACAGCAAAAGTCCTGTTGTAACATCTGCCAAGTCTTGCAGTACAGTATGGAAATATTAACTGTACAGACTCAAACTAAAAATCCAGAGAAGTTAATAAATTTGTCCCCATGATTTGGTTTCTGTAAAGGTGAATGTGTTTATTTGATTATTAGTCTTTATATTATCCTTCAAGAAGTGTTGAGTGAGGTGACAGGACTTTTGTCATTGACTGTACCATAATAATGAACTACTAATGTGATGAAATCTGGGGGCATTGATTTCATAGTTATTTTTTTTTTATATAGATTACATAATTATTAACTATAAATTAGTTACCTGTTTAAATGAAGAAAAGAATTAGTTAGAATGTTTAAAACACCTAAAACTGGTGCAGCAGGATGTGTTATGATAGAAGTACCTTAACCCCTAAAGGCCGATGGACCACATTCGTGGTTCTGTAGATAATGTGCACTCAAGAACGATGAGCCACGATTGAGCGCGGGCTTTAAAATACAGCATGGGCTATGTTCAGCCACTTCATTGGTACCACTGGAAAGGCCTGGGCTAGATCTATCAATTTTGGGTAGTAACACTGTCTTTGGGCTGTTTTGGCTAGTGGGTGGAGTCTAAACTCCCCCTCCCTCCAGCCATCCTAACCCACCACCCAAGACCACTATCTCGGGACCCTGTGTGACTCACCTACCCATCCAATCCCCTCCCTTCCCTCTCCTCCCTGACAAAGAGAATTGTATTTGGAGTGCATGAAAACATATGATAATCCTTGTATGCGTATACATGCAAATATACCCTCTTGTATGCATGGGAATGTGTTTTGTATTGATGTCAGGCTCACTCCAGGTGAGTTCAGAAATATAGTTTTACTGAAATACATATATTATGCTTTACAAACCACTATTTCATAGTGTCTGGTTGTTTTTTTGTAGTTAAAATGTAAGAAAAAATAACCATTGACTCCCACCTTTGATGAAGAAGGTTCCAGAAGAGCACCAGGTTAGGCTGCGAAGCTACCACCTTGGACGCCAAGTTCACAATAGCCGACTCACCCACCGACCAACTTAGACCAGACACTCTCACACCAGCAGAAAAGACGTCCCAAACAGCTCAACGACTTCTCCACGCCAGGTGTTAGACCAGACACTCTCACACCAGCAGAAATGACGTCCCCAAACAGCTCGACGACTTCTCCACGCCACACTTGGCCCACAGCAAATACCACAACACCTACACAGAAACTAACCAACCTCTTTGAACAACGGCGATGCAGCAACTCCCATCCCATGATATTTACACTATTCAAGTATTCATTTTTATCGAGGTTTTGTGTAAAAATTGCGTACATACTTGTACTTTGAAGCGTTGCCATATGCAAAGCAGTGGACTTAGGAGAGTCTGGTTTTTAGATTCTGGTGTGTAAATTCAAGCTCTATAAATGTGGAATAGCAAAATTTACGTACGTGATACTTAAAAAATCAATCCTCTTCTGCGGTTGGAGAGCAAGAAATTGAGATATATTTGCGGTCTTAAAGGGTTAAACTAGGGTCAGTACCAACAGTCCAAATGCTTACAGTAGCCTGGTTGACACACAAGTATAAAATCTCACTTGGGCCATAATCTAGGTCAAACTGTCAGGAATACAATACTGCTGAAAGGTTAGTCCCATAATTATAGGACACCTTCTTTTTCTATAAATACAACAATCAGTCTAAATACTTTGAAGGTGATTGAAATTGTTCTTCCTAGAGGTTGTCCTTTGAGTGATTATAACACACAGCCAGAACATTTGTTGCTGGGTGAACTCTATTGTTAGTGAACACCAAATATTCATTATTAAAGTCCATTCAGTATACTATAACTATATTAGACATTACCAGACTTACTCTTTGAATTCTATACTGAGCTGTGTGTGTGTTACCAGTATGTAGCCTATTTGAAAAATTAGAATGTTAAAACGTCGATGAAATTTATTTATATTTTTCACTGTGATTTTCATATAGCCTCAGTAGCCTGTATTTGACTAAGATAATTCACTCAAATAGCAACAGTGTGATAGTTAAGAAATAAGATAACTTTGTGTAGTTCTGCTTACAAACAAACCAAACCAAACGAATTACCACAGCTTTCATCCAGTTTGTAAAGATGATGTATGGAAGTGAAGTTGTGGGACCTGGTGTGGGAGGCAGACCACTGGTTAGATGGCAGAACAGAGTGGAAGAGTATGTAAAGGAGAGAAACATTAAGGGCAGAGTAGGGCTTGACCAAGTAAGGAGGGAGTGTTGGAACAGAGTGGGAGAGTATGTAAAAGAGAGAAATATGAAGGGCAGAGTAGGGCTTGACCAAGTAAGGAGGGAGTGTTGGAACAGAGTGGGAGAGTATGTAAAGGAGAGAAACATTAAGGGCAGAGTAGGGCTGGACCAAGTAAGGAGGGAGTGTTGGAACAGGGAAAACTGGGAACTCCTCTGCCGTTGCTATCCCCTTCGAGAGAGTTCCCGGAAGGAACGAGGCGTCAGAGCTATAGTTAGATAGATAGATTCCTCCTAACTATACTAGAAAACAGACACCCTCAATGGTACTAATAGGAAATCAGTTTCAAAGCATAGTTAGGAGGAATCAGACCTTCCAATGCACTAAAAAGAGAATCTGAACTAAATGTTGCATCCCTCCTTGCCAGGTCCAAGTGGATGCCAGTACATCAATAAATGTAATGCAACCATGACATGTACACATTGATTGCAGGTATGTTCTCTCACCCATCACCACCTCCACCACCTCTTCCTCCTGGCCACCATCATCACCACCTGGCCACCACCATCATCATCATCATTGCTTGGTGGAAGACTGTTCATCTGGACTCCTTGGCCAACCTCACTACCAAGTACCATAGTGTAAAAATTGCTTCGGGATTGAATCGATTGAAATACTGTTATAATTTTTCACCCTTTTTTTCCCTTGTCATTATTGTTAGTAATAGCATAATATTATGTTTATGTCCTGTGTCTTATTGTTAGTAATAGCTTATTGTTATGTTTATGTCCCTTGTCTTATTTTTAGTAATAGCATAATATTATGTCTCTTGGCAGAAGTAGAGGGAATATTGTAATCAATTTTCATTTAATTGTAGATTTCTCTGATCCTTATTTAAGGGTAGATTCTCTTGTAGGTAAATTTGAAGGCTACTGATTATTCCTTACTATACCAGGAAACAGACACCCTTAAATGGTACTATTAGGGGATCTGTTTCTAGTCTCATTTTTTTTTTCATCTGTTACCTTCTGTGCTTACTGTCCCACCTCAATCACCTTCTGGCTGGCTGGTTAGTTGGCTGGTATGGTGGTTGGATGGATGGCTGGTGGGCTTACTCCTGGTGAGTGGGTTTTCAATAAATATCTGCAATTTTTTTAGCCACCCAAATTAAATTAGCTTGTATTTTATTCTAAAGTATTGCCTTGATATAATATGACTAAATTTAACACACATATCCTTTTTATTTAACACATAAATCCTTTCAATTTAACACAGGCTCAGTAAATTATGTAGTTAGTGTGTATGGTAATGAATAACACAAGCCACAATGAATGTAAAATGGTGGTGGTGGATACAAATATTTAGGGCCGATTCCACAGTGGCTTTGGTTTGTTAGGATGCTCCACAACCAACCCACACTTATCAGTCTTAATTATAACCAACAACAAACTCAGTATCCATATCCACAAAATCTGTCGGGTAGTTGCATTATTACCATAGTTTGTTAGGATGCTCCCCAACCAACCCACATTTATCAGTCTTAATTATATCCAACAACAAACTCAATATCCATATCCACAAAATCTGTCAGGTAGTTTCATTATTACCATAGTTTGTTAGGATGCTCCCCAACCAATCTGTCAGATAGTTGCATTATTACCATAGTTTCATAGTGGAGTCATCATATGCATCCAATAATTCACTCAGGAGTCATTTACACAGTTCACTTTCTTTCATTAGGGTGCTTACAAACCAAAACAAACCACTGTGTAATCGGTACTTATTCCTTGTATATCAAGGGTGTACTGTATATTATATTACAGTTAACTCTCATTTGTACACTGGGATTATATAATGTGAAATACTCTGCGTAATGAATGTATGTACTGTAAACACTTATTGTAAACTACATTACACACACATAATATCAGTGTACTGTACAATGAGGGTTTTCTGTACACAGTTTCATTACACACCTATAAAATAACAGTGTAATAGGAGAGTTCACTGTACCTATAATATAATTGTAATGGTTCATGTTAATTGTAAACATTGCTCCTTCCCTACCATTTGTTCCTCCCTAATTATTTTATACAAACAACCCTTACTTAGTCTTTAGGTTTTTTCTCGGTCCTGCTCTAAGTATAAGGCATTGTAGGATTTACAGTCAGGTTTATACAGTGTAAAGGGAAATTAAACCAAGTTCATTTATGTTCCCCACTTTCTCCCCATTTATTCCTCCAAGTGTACAGTTGCCAAAAGAGGAATTGCGACAACTGTTGATGGAACATTAAATATATTAATGTCCATAGTTGTCTGTTGGGATCATAAGTATGTATTACAGAAGGATAATATTATGTATATTTCCTTATGTTATACATGCTTATAGTCCCTACAAATAGATGTGGATATTACTATGGTTAAAGTTCCATCAAGATTTGTAGCAATTCCTCTTTTGGCAACTATACATGCCATCTGATTATATATAGTAGCCAAATTGGAACATATACATGCAAACCTTATCTTTACATATTTCTACTACACTTATAAGCTACACACAGCATGCCTCATAACAATTGTAATAGACAAGTTTTACTTTTATTCTGTAATAGTATTTGTGATGGGAATACTTTGAAGTCCCCAGCTCAGGTCCAAAAACATCTCATTCACAAGACACATATTATAATTATTCCCTCTCACAAATCTCTTCTCATTTTTTCTTTTGCCATTCAAATTAATTAGGTTTCATTTTGTACCATCCATGATTTAATTCATAAATTTTTATTTTGTACTATCCATAAATAAATTAGGTTGTATTTTGTATCATTCATAAATTAATTAGGTTGTATTTTGTTACAGAGTTGTGGAGTAATTGCAGTTGTACAAGAGATTTTAACAACCTTCATTGTTTGTTGTTAAAGTTCCTCAAGCTGTCTGACCGAACAGCCCCACCTTCATTGTTTGTTGTTCATCCTTCCATCTACAACAACAACAACAATAGTACAACCAATACTATAGTTACTGTGAGTATTTGTGGAGTTACATTGGGCCATATTCAAAAACATTTGTGGTGTATACGATGGTGTGGTACCGGTACGATGGCTTCATAGGAAAACAATTGAGCCATCGTACTGGTACTGTACCACACCATCGTCAACACCATGGATGTTCTTGCATACGACCCATTGTTTTGTGTGTGTGTGTGTGTGTGTTTGGTACAGTCATCCAAGAGTTTTTATACAGTACAGTGTTGGTGGTAAATCTGGAGTAACTGATTCCTCCAAACTATTCCAAGCAACAGCAACAAGGCCACCAGTCGTTAATAGGGTCCTCTTGTTTCCTGACATACTTTGGAGGAATCAAGGTAATCCATTGTGCCAAATGTATACTACCCATTAAGTACTTGTTGTTGTTCATTTTTCAAGGGGTTCATACACATTTGGTACATTGGAGTGCCTTGATTCCTCCAAAGTATGTCAGTTAACAAGAGGACCACATAAACAAAAACACTGGTGTCCTGTTATTGCTTGGGATAGTTTGGAGGAATCATTTGCTCCAGCTTTACCACCAACACTGTACAATACTGTCTTATTAAGGACTGAATGATTGTGTATGATTCCTCCTAACCATGCCACGAAACAAGCTCCCTCCATATAGGTGTGTGTGTTTCGTGGCAATATTTGGAGGAATTATTTGCTCCAGATTTACGACCAACACTATACTGTCCTCTAAATGTAGCCTAGACTTGACACACAGTTCTCTTACCACCATGCTTGTCTTCATTTGCATCTGACTGTACAAGTAATTTTTTTGTTGGTGAATTGGAAGGTCTGTGATTCCTCCAAATTATGCCATGGAACAGATCCCCTATTAGTACCATTGAGGGCGTCTGTTTTCTGGCATAGTTAGGAGGATTCAGTAGCCTTCCAATTTACCAATAATAGAATTTCCTCTTCTTAAGATCAGCCTAATTGCACTGTATGATTTAAATAATATAATGTTTGTATGTATGCATGTTTGTATTTATAAAGTATTTATGTATGTATGTAGCTTGGATATAGAAATATGCTGCACTCAACACAAAAGGTTTAATTAAACTCTGAATTAATTAATGTGTCTACTTTTCAGGTCTGCAGTGAGAGAACAAGAGAGAAGAGGGCATAAGAGAGGAGTGAGAGAAGAGGAGGACATGAGAGAAGAGGAGGAGAACAGAGAGAAGAGGACACAAGAGAAGAACAGAGAGAAGAGGACACGAGAGAAGAGGACAGAAGAGAGAACAATAACTATATACATACATTATTGCTGTAATATAGGAGGAATAAATAAAGTATATTTTATTAATGCAAATGCTTTATTAGAACTCTCATGTCATCCCTGAATATAGCAATTATTTTATACCTGTAAGGGTGTAGGGTGCAAATAAAAATTGTTGATGTTATTATAATACTATACATGTGTGTATGTGCGAGACATATCACAGATAGACAAACAGATTAGTATTATAATAACATCAATGATAATTTTATACCTGTAAGGGTGTAGGGTTCAAATATAACTTCAGGGGATAGTTCAGTGTTGATGGTAAATCTGGAGCAATTGATTCCTCCAAACTATTCCAAGCAACAACAGGCCACCATTGTCAATCTGGTCCTGTTGTTTTCTAAAATACTTTGGAGGAATCAAGATGCTCTAATGTACCAAGAGTGAATTATCCCCTTAATGTTATTATAATACTGTGTGTGCATGCGTGAGACAAATCACACACACACACAGGTATTATAACAACATTAACATATTGTGTGTGTGGAGAAAAATGTCACACACACACACACACACACACATGGGTATTATAACATTAACATATTGTGTGTGTGTGTGAAGAGAGTAATATTACACATACACACACAGTAACTCCATAAAACACTCACAGTAATTAGTGATTCTTGAACTGTTGTTGTTGTTGATAGAAGGATGAACACAGTGAATAATGAAGGTTGTTAAATCTCTTGTACAACTGCACTCCATAACAACTCTGTAACAAAATACAACCTAATTAATTAATGAATGGGACAAAATACAACCTAATTAATTTATGGATGGTACAAAATACAACCTAATTAATTAATGAATGGGACAAAATACAACCTAATTAATTAATGAAGGCACAAAACACAACCTAACTGATTTATGGATGGGACAAAATACAACTGAATTATTACCTTAGAATTACTGCAAGATATTACTAATACTTTGACAAACATGGAGGAGGAGTAAGTGAGAGAAACGAAAGGGACGGGAAGGAAAGGGAAGCAGGGAGAGGAGGAGAGGGGAGGGGAAGAAAAGGGAAGTATGGAGAGGGGAGGGAAGGGATGAGAAGCAGAGAGAAGATGAGAGGGAAGGGGAAGGAAAGGAAAGTAGGGAGAGGAGGAGAGGGAAGGGAAGGAAAGGAAAGTAGGGAGAGGAGGAGAGGGAAGGGAAGGGAAGGGAAGGATGGAGAGGAGGAGAGGGGAGGGAAGGGAAGGAAAGGAAAGTAGAGAGAAGAGGGGAGGGAGGGGAAGGAAAGGAAAGTAGAGAGAAGAGGGGAGGGAAGGGAAGGAAAGGAAAGTAGGGAGAAGAGGAGTGGGAGGGGAAGGAAAGGGAAGTAGGGAGAGAAGAGGGGAGCAGAAGGAGAGGGAAGTAGGGAGAAGAGGAGAGGGGAGGGGAGGGAAGGGAAGGGAAATAGGGAGAGGAGGAGAGGGGAAGGGAAGGAGGGAGAAGAATGGAAGGGGAAGGGAAGGAGGGAGAAGAATGGAAGGGGAAGGAAAGGAGGGAGAAGAATGGAAGGGGAAGGGAAGGAGAGAGAAGAATGGAACGGGAAGGGAAGGAGGGAGAAGAATGGAAGGGGAAGGGAAGGAGGGAGAAGAATGGAAGGGGAAGGGAAGGAGGGAGAAGAATGGAAGGGGAATGGAAGGAGGGAGAAGAATGGAAGGGAAGGAGAGAGAAGAATGGAAGGGGAAGGGAAGGAAGGAGAGGAGGATTCTGCCTTAGCCACACCAATGAGACAGACAGACAGAATCACAGACCTTCCAATTTACCAAGAGAATATTATTATTATTATTATCATCATCATCATCATCATTATTATTATCATTATCATTACTATTAACATTATGGTATCATCATTATTATTATTTTTATTATTATTGTTATTATTATTATTATCATTATTAACAAACCACAGAGCCATCGTACCGGTACCAAACCATCATCAACACCACCGATGTTCATGCATACCACCCAATGAATGAATGAGTAAATAAATGAATTACTTATATGAATAAATGAATGAATGATTGAATGAATAAATAAATAAATAAATGAATGAATAAATAAATTAATTAATTCTTATATGAATAAAAGAATGAATGAATAAATAAATTAACTAATTACTTCTATGAATAAATGAATTACTTCTATGAATAAATGAATTACAGCACTTCTATAAATAAATGAATGAATAAATAAATAAATGAATTACTTCTATGAATAAACAAATGAATTACTTCTATGAATAAATGAATGAATGAATAAATAAATGAATGACTTCTATGTATAAAGAAATGGTCAGGTATCAAAATGTTTTTATGTTTGATGCCATAACAATAATAATTATCATCATCATCTCACCATTTAGTAATAACCGTACTATAGGCTAGTGATGTCAGTGATGAGATGCCAATGTGATGTGTGTGTGTGTCTTGATAATTTCACTACACAACCTGCAATATAACCAATGGAAATGTACAGCCACAATCAAATAACCACCAACACTTTCCATCCATCGTGCAAATAAATCAGTACAATATCAAAATATAATCATACAACACCTTATTATTAACTCAAACAACCCCCTCAATTATTATTATTATTATTATGAGGTGCTGCAAAATCATACATGTGTTATTATTTATTACCAAGATATTTAATACAATCAGTATCATATCAAAATATAATCATACAACACCTCATGTTTCTTCAACACCCTCAATTATTATTATTATTATTATGAGGTGCTGCAAAATCATACATGCGTTGTTCATTATTACCAAAATATTTACTATGATGGAAGGAAAGTGTTGGTGGATATTAGTGCATTTGTCGAGGCTTTCAGCCCCTTAAATTGTATTTATTGGTTTGTGGAACCAGCACAGCTGGATTGCTATAGAACACCACCCTTCTCCAGCCCAGGCCCCGTATAGACTTATTTCTGGGCTAGAAGGGTCTATTCCGTGAAGATCATCAGAAGTAAATATAGAAATTCAAATCTGGCGCTGTACTGATATGGGAGCCACCTGGTGGTGGCCTCTAGAGGTAGTGACCCACTTGGGCTAGCGGGGGCAGCTGCTCGGTCACTCAAATGAGAACTGAAGGAGAATGTCTGCCGCATCGGGAGGTGGGTGGGACAGTAAAATCTGTGCTTGTTCCACAAACCAATAAATACAATTTAAGCGGCTGGAAGCATGCTATGCATGCGATGCACTAGGTGGGAGGTGAGGCGGAGGCATTCATCCCCAGAATGAAGAGCGGACCCTTCCCCCGGACCAGAGCGGGGATTTATAATTTTAGTATTAATGTACCAAAGTAATACATTTGTAAAAATTTTTTTTAAAATATATATATAAAAAGAATTATTTATATATAGTTGTCTTTATAGTCAGACTCGAGAGGAGGGGTAGTGGCTGTGAGTGTCATATATTCAATCTCAGTCAACTCTGTTCTTTTGTTAAGGGGGTGCAGGAATAGGGGGACAGGCTTTCTACCCACCCCAAGCCTGTCCCCCTAATCCCCCCCCCCCCCGGTAGTGTGTCCCGGTAGTCTGCCCCTGTTAGGTCCCGGTAATCTGCTCCAGTTAGGTCCCGGTAGTCTGCCCTGGTTAGGTTAGGTTAGGTTAGGTTAGGTCAGGTCAGGTCAAGTTTGGTTAATTATCGAAACTTGGCTCGGATTTCCAAAATCTTGACATTTATCCCTCATGAAAATTGCAAAGCCCGAGCCAAGTTTCAGCAAAACTTGGCTCGGGTTTTCAATTTTTCGACATTTATGCAGGTCAACAAACCAGAATCAAGGCAAAATAAGCTCATTTATGTGTTTTCCCCCACCCAAAACTCCCGATTCCCAGTGCTCTCCCCCAAGATTGAAGGGGTTAGAGAATATGTATAAAGCAAGTGGTTTCCGATCAATATTATGGTAACTAATGAATAGAACAAGTAAAAATAGGCAGGAAAAAATAAATAAATAAAAAAAAACAGGTGGAACTCTTATGCAGAATTACCGAAAATAGTCTTAACATAGTCTAAATAAGTGGGTAATGAAGGTAGAAAAACCGTACGCAATAACGGTAATTCTTTCAATATTTACCGCCTGACCTTACCTAACGTAGACCACAGCAGACTACCGGGACCTAACCCATTTCAATATCTTGATTTGCGGAAAAAATGCCATAGAAGAAAATAGTCTTAAAATGGTCTAAATAAGTGGGTAATGAAGGTAGAAAAAACGTTTGCAATAACAGTAATTCTTTCAATATTTGGTATTATTACAGAATAACTGGGTTTTTGGCTAGGATCGCGCAGTGTTAACACATCCGGCTAGGTCCAGGGAATTTGCCCAGTCACTTTATGATAGTTTACACCGGTTATATCCTAGTAGTTTGCCCAGGTTAGGTCCCGGTAGTCTGCTGTGGTCTAGGTTAGGTATTTATTGAAAGAATTACCGTTTTGTAGCAGTGTTGCCAGATCCGGCTAGGTCCCAGTATTTTGCACCGGTCATTTTCTGTACTTTACCACGGTCATTTCCCGGTAGTCTGCCCAGGTTAGGTCCCGGTAGTCTGCCCAGGTTAGGTCCTGGTAGTCTGATGCGGTCTAGGTTAGGTTAGGTAAGGTCAGGTAAGGTCAGGCTAATTTCAAAATGCCCCATTTGAATATGCCCTATCTTGGAAATGGGGCATTTGCGGAGAAAATGCCATAGAAGAAAATAGTCTTAGAATGGTATAAAATAGTGGGTAATGAAGGTAGAAAAACCGTACGCAATAACGGTAATTCTTTCAATATTTACCCTAGGTTAGGTTAGGTCAGACTAATTTCCAAATTATGTTTGTAAAACATAGCCGAGAGAAACACCATAGATGAAAAATGTCTTAGAATGGTCCAAAATAGTGGGTAATGATACTAAAATATACAAAATAGTGAACCCAGTTCTTCTGTAAATTTACCCATTTACCCATTCTTCCTTCCTTGCTCGTCCACTTGCTACATCCTCCATTTCACAGAGTTTTCAGTTTATAATTACTTTTTCTACTCGTTAACATCAACACACAGATCAGCAGCTGACGAGTTGATGGTATATGCCTTTGCAACGGCTCACAGTTATTTTGGCTATTTATCACTATTGTGTGCGTAGTCGTCTTATTAATTAAGTTTGATGCTAGCGTATCATCAAAACCTTTAATTTCTTGTATATTTCTTTTGTAGTTCGTAATTAAACAGTTGTAGAATTGAAATTTTTATTTGTTTTTAGATTTCTGTGTCTCTCCTCCTACACCCAGACTCACCCGTACTTGGCTACCTCAACAAAACTACCAAACACTTTATGCAATTTTATACCAATGTTACTCCCTCATAACACCTTATTATCAATCAAAATGATTATTAATTTAATAATTTTATAATTACTGTTATATAGCCTTTGTAAAGAGGATATTTTTAGTCACACACAAACAAATATGAATCGTATTA
Organism: Petrolisthes cinctipes; assembly: GCA_033782935.1. Classification (NCBI taxonomy): domain Eukaryota; kingdom Metazoa; phylum Arthropoda; class Malacostraca; order Decapoda; family Porcellanidae; genus Petrolisthes; species Petrolisthes cinctipes. The sequence goes on from JAWQEG010001179.1 coordinate 121,850, forward strand.
CAATATAAACTATGATATATGGAGAAAGAATAATAAGAGAATTATGGTGACCACTGAATAGCGTGAATGTAATAATACAAACGAGTTATGGAGTTACAGTAATCAAAGATTAGATGTTTATCAATAGTACTGTAGTCTTCAATTATAACAGTCTATCCTAAAAATAAGAGACGACAATGTTTCCACAATTATTGATATATTTATCATTCATTGTAAGTTAATTTAAGCGGACCAAACTTCATCTAAAGCAACAGCAGGTATAAATCAAAAGCACATACGCTACAAATAATGTTAATTGAACTAACAATATAATATAAACCTACAAAAACAGAAGAATAAATTTATTTCATAACCTGTGATTTGGTTTACGGACACTCTACTAAAATATGGATTTCAAGAAATATACAACAGATTATACAAAACTAATGCTTGCGGAAACTAAAAAACTGAAATACCTATTTTATCTCTTAAATAACCACGTAACATGTTATCAGAAAACTAACATACTGGTAAAGTTGTAAAAGACATTCAGGGCTAAAATGACATAACAAACACAGATTTACAGTATCAGTTTGCCATTGTTGCCCGGAGTTTCTTGTAAGCCTTTTCGTAAGCTAAATTACAATAATATAGATGTATACTAATTCGAATCTTCGACGTTGGGCACCTAAGATATCTATTATCAATATCTTTAAAGAGTTTTTGTAATCAATTAGATTCTAATTGATTAATCATTGGAATAATGAAAATGATGTGAAACAGTGCAAGATATTTAAACGCTGAAAGCTACATGGGAGGAACACATGGACTGACAATGAAGCCCTTTTATTTGTCTGAATGAGCACAACTATATAGTAGACTTAGCAATGGGTAAGTTTGGTGGGTCCTGGTTTGGCCACGCTACATTAGTGTATTTAAGTCACGTAGTGGGTCAAGGAAATATTACTCCAATAGACGCCAAGATCTAGACAATTGTGAAAATCCCTCCCCTATTGACGGAATTGACGCTTCCTAGGCATGTGGGTATTATTCCGGTGCTTGCCCATAATCACTACCATCAATTCTTTTCTGTCAAATATATTTCTTAGTAAATGTGCGTAATTTTTCGTAGGTTATTTCAATTGCAAATACACATCGATTCCACAGTCGTTGGTAGTGATTTGTAAGCGAAAGAATGTTAGCCGTGTAAATGACTTATGGGTGAAGTATTTAATGAATTTGGTGAGTAAACTATGCAGTGATCATCATTATCTAACTGTTTGATAGATTTTGTGAATACAGATACTCTGCTTTTGGAAAATAATGAAGCCTAACAAGTGTGGCTGGTTGGGAAGCTAACAAACGAATACGACTGGAATCGACCCCATGTCCTCCGCCCTCGAGCAAGACCTGCTCGTCTCTCTCAAGAGTGACTGTCACGTAAAAGGTGGGTTGCTTTTTAAGGGGAGTCAGATTTATATAATCTTTACGATTATTCTTGCCAGTCTGTTTAGTAGAAATAGAAATAGCATCGGAACATAACTGAGAAGCATTATCAGGGTGTAGCAGATGGCGAGCACCTTGCGCTTTCCTATTCGTACCTGCCTCACACGGCCGCCATGACACCTGCGCGCGCAGCCTACTTGGGCCGCCGACCGAGATAAAAGGGCCGGTAGCCCCTCGCCCTGGGGACAGTGGGGAGGACTTTGAGACTGGGTCGTGGAGAGAGTGGATGTATGTTTTGTGCTCTCTCCTCTAGCTGCCAGGGCCTGCCGCACCGGCAGTAGTTTCTTATTTTTCACCCTTCTGGTGACCACTAGGCTTAGCTAGTATTCATTCCCTCCATAGCTGGTTGTAGATATAGTAGGTGTCTATATCTTTATACTGAGATCAACTTTGCCTCCTACCTATGGTGGACTCCCCCACTGATAGCTCTGGGTGTGAATAGACACAGTTGGACTACCTTTGTGTGGGTTGAGAGGTTGATCTCAAACATTAGTTAATTAGGGCTGGTATAAATCCCTTGCTGGTGTTTTCTTTTCCTCTTCCCACTTCCCCCCACCCTTGGGGGAAGTGGTCACTATGTTGCCTTCCCTCCCAACCCCTCCTCCGCTATATACGGAGGAGGCGGCCATGACTGACCACCACCACTAACTAACGAACCACGGAATGACGGACGATACGAGACTCGAACACCCCTTGACATAGACGTTAAGAATGCTTCATTTCTTATATTTCATGCCACTGGTTCGGCCCCACCAGCCGGCCTCAATCCCTTCATTGTTAAAAAGGTAATTGATGGCTGGGCTGGTGAGGTTGAATCTGTTAAAAAACTTGCATCTGGAGACATCCTAGTCAAAACATTTAATTCTAAACAGGTCACAAGTTTGCTAAAATGTCGTCAGTTTCACGATTATGAAGTTGAAGCCAAGATTCCTCAAGCCATGAATTCCTGCAGGGGAGTAATCACCTGTAGGGATTTAATGATGATGGAAGAGACGGAAATAATCGAGGAAATGATGCCCCAAGATATAGTTGATGCTAGATTCATTACACGTTTAGAGGATGGTATAAGGAAGAAGACAGCAACAGTTATTTTGACTTTTGGCAAAGTTTCACTTCCTGAAACAGTAAAAATCGGTTATGAAATAGTTAAAGTAAGACCCTTTATCCCCAACCCTCTTAGATGCTTGAACTGTCAGATTTATGGACACGGTAATAGAACTTGTAAGGCTTCTTCTCCAGTGTGTGGCAGGTGCGCGACGCCTGGCCATGCTGAGGAAAAGTGCACATCAGTGGAGCTCTCCTGCTTTCATTGTAAGGGTGCTCACTCCACTTCCTCGAGGGATTGTCCCAAGTGGAAGCTAGAGAAGGAGGTCTGCTCGGTGAAGGCAGTGCAAGGTATCTCCTATTATGATGCGAGGAAGGTGGTGATGGGATCGCAAGCGACTCCATCACCCAATGTCTCGTATGCATCGGCGGTGATATCTCGACCCGTGATGTGTACTATTAGTACTCAGACTGAGTCAGAGCCAAGCGAACAGGCTGATCACTCTACTTCTTCACCTACTATTATTACCCCCTCTAAGTCTATTACCTCATCTACCAACTCCTATTCTCAGGCTGCAGCTGCTTTGCATTCAGAGAAGCAAAAGTCAGACAAGTATGACAAAGTAAAATACACCACCCTTAAACCAAACAAGTCACTTCCTTGCACACACCCTACTCCCACTGCATCGGGGGAGAGAAGGGATAGCTCTTCCTCGGTGGAGTCTGGGAGACTCACCATTGATTAGGAAGCAATAGATGTCTCCGGACGCAAGAACCGGGAAAGGTCCCCTGGTAGCCACTCGCCAGGCGGCGGGCGGCACAAAAAGACTAAGCACTCAGGCCGACACGTAACTCTTAAACCGCCATGTTCACTGTACTACAGTGGAATTGTAGAAGTCTTGGGAATAAATTGAACAACATATCAATATTATTACACACACACAGGCCAGACGTCGTCTGTTTACAGGAGACAGGGTTGGAGAATCACTCTGACCCACCACAATTTAAACACTACAACACATACAGGAGAAACGATGGACACGGAGTAGCAATATACACACACAAATCACATCCACAGACACAAATAACATTAAACACTACTCTGGAAGCCGTTGCTTGCAGAGTGAAATTACACAACACCTATATATCCATCTGCTCTCTTTACTGTCTGCCACGCGGCTCCATTGACTGATTCATTACAAAATTTAATCAGTCAACTTCATGGTAGAAAATTGGTACTGGGCGATTTTAATGCCCATCACTGTCAGTGGGGAAGGTTAAGAACTGATGCTTGCGGAGGGCAGATGGCAGACATAATACTACAATCCAACCTCTGCCTCCTGAACGATGGTCAAGCCACCAGGGCTGACGATCGTTCTGGCAACTTTTCATCAATCGATTTGTCTCTGGCCTCCCCTGATATACACCAGGAATTTTCTTGGCATCCTGATTCCGACTCCCTTGGTAGTGACCACTTTCCCATCTGTCTCTTATTCACATCATACTGTTTCGGCCCCTTTGGTACCAAAGTTCAATTTTAAGAGAGCAGATTTGGGGTCTTTCGGGAGTATCGTCGACCTAGATATGTCCGGGGAGACCATAGATGAAAAGATGCGAAATTTAACACAAAACATTTTACACGCAGCCGAGGTTGCTATTCCCAAAACCTCTATAATTCGAAATAAGCGTGAAGCACATTGGTGGTCAACGGATTGCCGAGAGGCATTAAGGAAACGTAATAGGAGATACAGTATCACAAGGGTTACCCAGAGGTCTTCCAGTTGACCTGTTTTCCTCTCACTGTCGCTCACTTTTTACTACACACTCTATGTTCAAATCAAGATATTACAAGCTCCAAGTAAATTGTCACTGTGAATTTGACTGTAAGGGTCACACATATCATTTACAATAATGAGTGAGTAATAACAGGCATGAATAATGCTTAATTAGCAGAAATATTTATGAAAAAAGGAAGCACTTCTATTTTTCTCGGTGTGCTGAACACCTCTAGCCAATCAGGGAAGCGAAAAAGTACTTGACCTGCCTACCGCACCTGTAGGGCAGGGCTTCTCCGCCACCTTAGGCTGGACAGAGTATAGTTAACACTTATAGATGATCTGTATCGCCATTGTTATTGTAAATAAATACCCGATGGCTCTCAAACTGTAAAACAGCATTATAATTTTGTTATATACATGTATGCTGTGTAAATTACTTAGTACAGCAAAGTATTATTATAAAATTATACAATAAACAATAAATTATTCAAGTGATGGGAGTAGGGTAAGGAGGAGGAGGTGGGGGTTGCTGGGTTGAGAGTCAGAGCGGGTCTATCTATCTATCTATAGCTCTGACGCCTCGTTCCCTCCGGGAACTCCCCCCAAGGGAGTGGCCACGGCAGAAGTGCCTCCAGTTTTCCCTGTTCCAACACTCCCTCCTTACTTGTTCAAGCCCTACTCTGCCCCTCATGTTTCTCTCCTTTACATACTCTTCCACTCTGTTCTGCCATCTAACCGGAGGTCTGCCTCTCACACCAGGTCCCACAACTTCACTTCCATACACCTTCTTTACAAACTCCTCACCTTGCTTTGCGCAGTGGCAATATCGTAACCAATGGGGTTTAGAGGTGCGGCCATTGCGTACTGGCTACTGTTGAACATTGGGAAGTTTTTAAAAGCACCTCAGTGACCTACCCTTCCTCAGGAGGGGTAGGTAAGTCTCACCCCGCCTCCACGTGGTAACCTCGGGGGACACCTCCCTGTTTTTAGTCGATTTTATTTTAAAAGGCTGGAGGTGAAGCCAAAGGGGGAGGCGGTGTGGGGGCACATTAGGTTCCCCCACATATAGGTTTTAAATTTCTGTAATGTATATATTTTATATGTATATATTTTAATGACATATATTTTTTTTAAGTGTTTTTATGTAATTCTCTTTTTTTTATTATTGTGGTGTTTTTTAAGTTCTTGACAATGTTGATGGCCCGTGTCCCTCCGGGAATGAGCGCTGCGTTGGCCTTGCCAGCCACCAGCGGCCCCCCAATGGGGGGACGGACGGCTGCGGCTAGTGGCGGGGAGAGGTCTCCTGTCTGCCCTGTGGGGGGCAGGAAAGGGGATGAATACTTGAGGGTGGTTGGGATCAATGTGAATGGAATGGTGAATGAGGTGAAAAGGAGAGCGGGTAAGTAGCCTAATAATAAGGATAACTTTATGCTCATCTCAACTCCTGTATTTCACCTTTAATAGTCTTGGGTGACGTGCTCACTCTACAAAATTTGTATAATCATGAGAAATGCTATATATTCTACCTATTAACTGAAAATATGACTCTGAAAACTGGCAGATGGCGATCAGTCAACGACAAGCAAAACTTCCTTCCCGAGATTACCAAAAAATCATGGAGGAATTCGTAAGTGTTATAAATACCTCACACATATTCCCCGAAACAAAAGTAACTACTTTACAACTTTTCAAATATTATCTGATGTTGTTCTCAGTTCATCATATCTATTTTCTCACAGTAGTTTTGGATAATTTTGGAAAAAATTGTCGAAGGTCAGCAGGAAGACACGGGTATACCCTTGCCTTCACTTCGACCAACCTATAGGCCTTCGTTCCAATAACGGCACTGACTATTGGTACCGTATTACCTTCCCCCGTACCAACCACCCTCAACCTTCCTGACTTTTAGTATGGGCCATGGTATCTTGGTGTGGCGGTGGTTGCAGAAGGTGAGGGAGGTGCAACCTTCCAGGTCGAGTGCTAGTGGGATAGTAGCCGATGCTGGCCGACACAGCCGACGATCTTGGGCAAGTAAGGCGCACGAGCGCAGGTAGACAAAGGAGCTTGAGGATGCGTGAACCCCAGACAGGTTAGATGTAAGATGTGTAAGGTGCTTGGTTCACCACAGTACCCCCCCTCCCCCAAGTTTTAATAGGAAAGAGGGGAGGTATGGCACATAGACAAAACATAAATATATATACACATACATGAACATATTATATGTTGGAGGGTAACAATAAAATGAGGGGAACAGCACATACATAATAAATAAATAAATAAATGTGTTGTACAGAACTGTACGGGTAGCAGCGTGTGGAGTGTGTGGGGTGGGGGAGGCAAGTGTGTGTATTAGTAGTATGGGGTATGTGTGTGTAGCTGCGTGTGGAGTGGGTGTGGGTTTGTGTTGGACATTGTGACACTAGAATTGGCGTGGCGTTTAATAATACGCCCGGAACGGGATGTAAATCCATCAGGGACCATAGTCGGCTTGTCGTCCTGTAACTGTTCCAGCGGGGAAGGAGGTGTGACAGCGTGTGGTAATGGTTGCGGTAGCTGGTCAGGAGTAACGGGTCGAGGAGGAGTGGCCGGCCTTAGTTGAGAGGCAGGTGGTGGGTCCTGAGGGAGACTAGAGGGGATTAAGGTGAAGGATTGGTAGGTATAGGGATAGGTTCAGGATGGGTGTGGGTGGAAGGTAGAGGAATTGGGTCAGGATGGGTGTGGGTGGGGGAAAGTGGGAGGAAGGGTGAGGGTGGTTGGATCTGGATAGGTGAGGATTGATTAAGAGAGGAAGGGCGGGGTAGAATTGGGCGTGTGGAAGAAGAGGAGTTACGTGGTAGGGTTGGATGAGGGGTATGGGTAGGTGATGGTGAACGTGAGGGTGGGTGGAGGAAGTTAGGGGATGAGTAGGTGGTGTGGGAGGGAGAGGTGGATGAGGATGGGATGGAGGTGAAGTATGAGTGTGTGACATGTGGTGTGATGAGGTTGATGGATAGGATTGGTGAGTATGTGTGTGTGGTTGTGACTCATGGGTAGGGTGGTGTTGTGGTAGTGGTGTGGGTAGGAGAGGTGCAGGGTGTGCGTGTGTATGTGGCGTGATGGAGTGGTCTGGCTTCTGAGATGGCGCGGGTAGGGGTGGCGCGGTGTGTGTGTGTGTGTCTGCGGTATGGTGGCGTGGAGTGCTTGTAGAAGTGGCGAGGTGTGTGTGTATGTCTGAGGCATGGTGGTGTGGCGTGGCATGGTTGTGGAGTAGGTAGGAGTGGTGGGTAGATGTGGAAGGTGGTAGGGGTGAAGGGTTGGATGTGAGTGGTGAAGGTTGCACGGATGCGTGTGTGGGTGAGTGAGGGTGGTGTGGTGTTTTGTGGTGCAATGTCGGTGTGAGCGAGTTTGACCTGTTCCCAGGACGTGACGTAAGGTTTGCCTGCTACCTGGATGGTGACTGTCGAGTCCGTCCTGGAGATAACGGGGTATGGTCCAGTGTAGGGTTGCTGGAGTGGTGTTTTGTGTGCATCCGTGCACAAGAATAGGTAAGGGGCAGAGTGAAGGCCTGAAGGTGTGAAGGTGGGTCTAGTGTGTTGGCATGTAGGAGTGGGTTGGGCGTTGGCGATGGCGTGCTTGAGTGCCGGTAGGAAGGAGAGATTGGAGGTGTCCAGGTCTGGTGATGTAACCTGCCCTGGAAGCTGGAGGTCCTCGCCGAACACAAGCTCCGCTGGGGAATGATGGTGAGTAGGATGAGTGGAAGGGCATCTGTCCACTGGTCAGGCTGTAGAGCCTGGAATGCGTAATTCAAATGCCGGTTAAGGCGCTCGACCATCCCGTTGCTCCATGGATGGTATGCCGTAGTCCTTTGCCGACGTGTACCCAACAGTGTAAGCATGTGCTGCCATGCCCTTGACTCAAATTGGGTCCCTTGAATTGTGATGATTACTGCTGGGGGACTGAAGTTGGAGACCCAATTGTTGAGGAAGTGACTGGCAGTACCTTCAGCTGTGATGTCGCTCATGGGGGTAGCGGTGCACTAACGTGTCGTTCTGTCAATACACGTTAGGAGATAGCGTGCCCCATGCGACGGCGGCAGGGGACCCATGATATCCACATGTACCATGTGGAACCTGCTGGTGGGTACAGGGAACTCGTGTAGCAGTGGTCATCAATTGTAAACACTTGGGACAGTGTTACTACCAGAGGTGAACAGACTCGAATACATAGTACAATTTATTCAATATAGTGTACTGGATTGCACAGTAATAAGAAGTAGACAAGCACCTTGTAGTTGACCAAATCTGCTTGCCATAGTGGTGTACAGTAAGGAGCTGTAGAAGCTGGTGTGGAGAGGCACGTGGTGTCTTGGTGTGGCGGTGGTTGCGGAAGGTGAGAGAGGTGCAACTTTCCAGATCGAGCACTAGTAGTATAGTGGCCGATGTTGGCTGACACGGCCGACGATCTTGGGCAGGTAAAGTGCACAAGCACAGGTAGACAAGGAAACTTGAGGATGCGTGAGCGCCAGACAGGTGAGATGCAAGATGCGCAAGGTGCTTGGTTCACTACACCCTATAAGTAACATTGAGGTGATTTGTTTTGTGGTATAGTTTGGAGGAATCAGTACCTCTCCAATAATTCTCTCCAAATAAATAAGTGGTGTCTTTATTTAAACGATGAGGGTCAATGACGGAGAAACATACTTTGTTATTTGGCCTATATACTTTATTATTGTTAATCTGGTAGGCCTCCTGTTTCCTGGCATAATGTGGAGGAAGCAAGGCACTCTGTAAACCAAAAGTATGCTATACCCTTCAATTAAGATCTTACTCCATGATAAGGAAGAACAAAGAGAGTTAATTGGGTTGTGATGTTGTAACAACAGGGTGGCGTGTTACTAACAGGGGTGAACAGACTCGCTTGTACACATTAACAATTTATTGGTTATAGCTTACAAGGTTTGGTAGTACACTTGTAGTTCCTGGACTCAGTAACAAGGTAGGTGAGGGTTGTGGTTGTAGATAGGCAAGTACCTTGTGGATGTAACAGTATAATTTTTTCCACCCATTGACGTCAGTGTAACGGGGAGATTTCCCTTAATTTCTATTGTTTATTTTCTTTAGTTCGGAAGGAATTCAAAACCCAATGCCTAAAACAAAACAAAAAGCCACCAGTGTATGCTACTATATCCTATCGCTGGATCAACCTGGTCTGGCAAAAAAAAAAAACAAGAGACTGATGAGGAACAGGACTTGCCTTGCGAATACAAAGGACAAGTCCAGCCCCTCCTCAGTACTAGGTATACGCTGCCACCACCAGTTGACAGAGGAATCAAGTGAACACACCGGAGGGGTAGCGTAGCGTTAGCAACCCAGACTACAATTTTAACGGGGGTACGATCAGTGATGTGAATTGAGAACTAATATCTATATAGGATCACAGTCTATTTGTTACTATCGGTGACGGAAATACTCAACTAATTATAAACTCGTTTTATTTTTACACGAAAAGATATTAAGTTTTTCCTTCAGGTCTCATATGCCATTCACTCTGTGGTGTCTAATGAATTTACACAGGTGTGTTCACAACTTGCCGGGGAGTGAAAACCTCCAACATTTACATTAAGATTCAAATCTAAGGAGAAACTCCGTAGCAAGGGTGAGCAGCCTGGTGACAATTAGTGCAATAGCACACATTTACAGCAATTATGTGATGTCTTGTATTTAATACATGGTGTAATTTGTACTTATGCAGTGTAGAGAAAATGAGCAGACCAAGGTGGGAATAATGAAAATGAAAGAGTTTTGGGATGAGTTGAATGACTGTCTAGAAAGTTTGAGAGAGGGCGAAGGATAGTGTTTGTGGAGGATATGCATGGGAAGGTAGGAAGTGATAGAATAGGTAATGTAGTTGGCAAGTGGGGTGTGAATGGAATAAATGAAAATGGTGAGTGCCCGGTGGATGTTAGTGTCGAGGGAGGGTTGTTCCTCGCCAACACCTGCTTCAAGCACAGACTGATCCACAGGTATACATGGAAGAGGAGAGATGAAATGGGAGAGTAGATGAGTTTGATAGATTACATAGCTGTTGATGAAAAGATAAGGAAAGTTGTGATGGATGCTAGAGTGGTGAAAGGAATGTTTTAGTGCTCTGACCACTATACGGTTATGGCAAGGATTAGGGTCAGAGCAAAATGGGAGTAAGGTAGGAGGGATGAAGGGGGAGGTGGCAAGTGGAAGATTGAGTGACATCGCGTATAGAGAGGTATATGAGAGGAGGGTGGGTGAGGTGCTGGAGAATGCAAGGTTGGGTATAGGGGAGGGGGTGGGAGTGAATAATGTGTATGAAATGTTTAAGACATTAGTAATGAGGACAGCAGCAGAGGTAGTGGGATACAAGACACAGAAGAAGGGCAAGAAAGGGAGTGCTTGGTGGTCAGAAGTAGTGAAAGATGCAGTAGAGAAGAAAAGGAAGGCATATAGGAGAACATTGCAGAGGAAGTGAAAGGGAGGTGGAAGAGAGAATATAATTTATGGAAGAGACAAGTGAAGAGGATGGTGAGTGAGAGTAAAAGGAGAGTGGATGAGGAGTTTGGTAGGAAACTGAGTAAAAAGTTTAGAGAAAACAAGAAATTATTCTGGAAGGAGGAGGAAAGTCTGGTAGCGAGAGTGGAAGTGAGGAAGTGTGGAATAGGCATTTTGATGGTCTGATGAATGGGGGGACAGGAGGGGAGGCAGTAGTGAAATGCATGAGGATGGCGGCAGGTGGTAGACGACAGGATGTACAGTGAGAATTAGGAAGGGAAGAGGTTAGGAAAGCAATAGGAAAGTTGAAGATGGGAAAGGCACTGGGGGTGGATGGGATAACTGCTGAAATGTTAAAGTGTGGGGGGGGGGGAGGTAGTGGTGGAGTGGATGTTGCTTATATGCACATTGGCTTGGAGGCAGGGAGAGGTGCCAGAAGATTGAAGGAGAGCCATAATTGTGCCTTTGTATAAGGGGAAGGGGCTGCATTAAAATCAACAGGGTAGGAAGTTGTATGCTGCCTTTATGGACTTGGACAAGGCATACGATAGGGTTGATAGGAGAGCTATGAAAGAAGTGTTGAGGATTTACTGTGTTGGGGGGTCTTGGCTGAAAGGCATTGAGGTCTTTTATGCAGATGCAAAAGCATGTGTACGGGTAGAGGGTGATCTAAGTGGGAGCTTTAATATTAGTGTAGGGCTGAGACGGGGTGTGTTATATCACCATGGCTGTTCAATATATATATGGATGGTTGTATGAGAGAGATGAAAGCCAAAGTGAATGGCCTGGGGACAAAGCTGACAATGAATGGAGTAAATTGGTCCTTGGTGGCAAAAGCTTATTTACGGATGACACTGTGCTGATGGCTGAGAGTGAAATTAGGGAGTTACAGAGGGTGGTGGACGAGTTTCAGTCTGTGTGTAAATGAAGGAAACTGAAGATGAATGTTGGAAAAAGAAAAGTGATGGTATTAGAGAGAGCAGAAACTGAATTGATTGACTTTGCCACGCCCTATAGAGTGGCTGTACCAACTAGGACTAAATGTGAGATCACTCTGAGGGGAGAGAGGAGTTTGAGTACCTGGGTACAGTTCTGTGTAAACATGGGAGTATGGAAGGAGAAATTAGGGAGAGAGCAATGAGGGGTAGGCAGGTCATAGGATCACTGGGGAGGATTATGAAGGGTAGAAGTGTGAGTATGGAGGTGAAAAAGGGACTAAGAAATAGTATAATCCTGCCAACACTGACATATGCGTCAGAGACATGGACATGGAGTAGGGCTCATCAGTCTAGAATAGGTGCTGTGGAAATGAGTTACTTGAGAGGAGCATGTGGACTTACTAGGTGGGATGGAGAAAGTAATGAAAGTGTGTATGAGAGATGTGGTATGAGTGAGAAGGCAATTGGCATTGAGTGTGGAGTGGTTGAGAGAGTGAAACGTGATACATTGAGATGGTTTGGACATGTGGAGAGAATGCAAGGCGAGGAATTTGTAAAGGTGTATGGAAGTGAAGTTGTGGGACCTGGTGTGAGAGGCAGACCTCCGGTTAGATGGCAGAACAGAGTGGAAGAGTATGTAAAGGGAGAGAAATGTGAGGGGCAGAGTAGGGCTTGACCAAGTAAGGAGGGAACGTTGGAACAGGGAAAGCTGGAGACACTTCTGCCGTGGTCACCCCCCCTTGGGGGAGAGTTCCCGGAGGGAACGAGGCGACGGAGCTATAGATAGATAGAGAGAAAATTTAATAATTATACAGACATGCAATTCGGTGTACATCAGCTGAAATAAATGAACATAAAATTAGTAGCATAATAGTCACTTGCTTGAGGCAGAATTACACATCAACTTGGTCTAGTTTTTCCTTCAGGCGTGCGATACTCTGGCATGTTGAGTGGTGCGCAGCTTTCACTTAACCTCGGTCACTTACGTCACCTGTTCTCTGTAAAGAAAGGCCGACATAAATATAACCCTTTTTCATCTATTTCCAGTATACTGTTCAGAGATCACACACAGCATACTTTATAGAACAAAAAATACTCTAAATGAAATACTATATACAGTACCTGGTTGCAATATCTCAGGGTACATCTTGTATACAGTTTTAATGGCCGAATCCATGGTTCTTTGCATAAGGCTGATTTAATGTTACATTTAAAGCCAGGTTCCTTTGCTGTTTTACTCCTTCATCAAGAAGGCTCACTTTCCGCTTGTGACCCTTTCCAATAGGTGCAGCTCCTTGTGGCATGCCGTTCATTTGTCTTGCAACTGATGTTGGTTGGGAAGGTATTTCGCCACAACCATCTCTTTGCAGAGCAGCACTACCTGTACTGTGAAGGACATTGTTCAGCTCATTGGATGTTCTCACAGATTTGAATCTCGACAATAGCCTTTGTATTCCCCCGACAGTCTGGTCATCTTCATAAAGTGTTGCAAGGTGAAGCAAAGTGTCATTAAGTTTCTTTATTCCTTCCATTACTGCTATTGAAGGTTTAGTTGTTGATGGTTCCTCAACTTCAGTATCTTCAAATTTTATATCAAGTGAAGTGCTAGGGGAATTTTCATTTCCCATCAGATTCACATCATTATCTGGTGATACTTCATACGAACATTCTTGCACGTCAGCAATGAAATCCAGAGACGGTTTATTTTCTTTTCCATAAACTATACTTTCAAGCCACTGCCTATATTCTGGGCTATTCCTGAACATCTGTGGTAATTGTAACAGGAAATGTTCTGAACAAGCTAACTGATGCTTGCAAACTTTACCAGTCATACCTGGACTACAATCACACATACCAGTTATCAGATGTACTGTATATTGCTTGTCTCCTGACTGGCTCTTTACTATGAACTGATAATCATCATCATTAGACATAATAATGTTATCCTTACTAATGGAACCCTCTGTTGGTGACATTACTTTTCTTCTGCCCAGAGACACATCAAGAACACATTGTTTCATGTATATATCATACATTTCATTCATGAACACGATCAGCTGACAGGTGTTGGAGGCTTTGCATCTGCAAGAAAAATGACAAAAAATAAATACATTTTACTTTAACTCAGAAATGTCATAGTGGTAATGCTGTCATTCAGTCCTTCTTGTAAACAGCTATCACTTTCATCATGCACCAGTATAGAAAGCAATACCAAGGTGCAAAAATACCATGTTACCAATACCAGTAATGACATTATTTTACCAGTACTGTTCTGTACATTTTTTTTTATACAGTATCTAAATAATAACAAACATGCACACACCAGCTAAAGTCCGACTGCACACCCATATAAGTGATCATATTTGCCCCATTTACACTGACTAACCTGTTGAGAATAATATCTTTAATGATGCACACAGTGGATTCTGCAAAATTGTTGGTTTGGTGTCCACACAGTGGAAATTCAGGTCTGTACATAGTGCTCCATTCTGCTTTCCTTTGTATCAGCGTAGTCAAATACCTGTCAACACAAATTATTTTCAGTAGTTATCTTGAAATAATTAATAAATTATCTACTAAATTAATGTTCCATACAGTAATCAATATGTTATGTTATGCTATTTTATTCATATTCATATTGCTTGTATATAAAAATCAGAGGCAGGAACCAAAATTCTTCACATATATTCAGTTCACGGTATTTAAAATTCCAGTGGAGTAGAAGAGTATGTAAAGGAGAGAAACGTGAGGGGCAGAGGAGGGAGTGTTGGAACAGGGAGAACTGGAGACACTTCTGCCGTGGCCACTCCCTTGGGGGGAGTTCCAGGAGCGAACGAGGCATCATAATAACATCTGTAAGGGAGCTATTACAAAATTCTCTCCATTCTGCTTTACCTTGCAAAACACATTCAGTATTTTCTCTAATGAGTATTCTCTAATTAGGGAAAGAATAATAAGTGATTAAGAGCAATTACTATTTGCAAATTCATTATTATAAACTAGTGAAAGTATCTGAGTACTTCACAAGAGTAAACTTTGAAAACCCGTAGTAGAGACAAAAGTAGTGCTTGGGAAAAAAAACAAGCCATTCCCCTCCGACTATCAATGCCATACCGAGGTGCCAGACTGCCTGTCTACCAGAGGCGAGTCACGTGAGTAGTGTGAGTATGGGCAGGAATACCAACCCTACATAGCACTGTCCATACTTTTTTTGCCGACTGTACCTTATGTAGGTTCTATTATGTTATTTCAGTATGCATTTGTTGAGTCAGTGAGGTAGCAACTTGATATTTAGGTGGGTTTTTTTTTTGGAAGAGGTCACTTCCTCTTCCAGTTTTGTGTATACGCAATGCATTTTTTTTTCCCCCCTAGTTCTTAGTTAGATCTATGCCAAGAATACCTCACTACAATGTGATATGATGCAACTTATGGTGATTAAAAAAGAAGCTATTTTTGGATATATCTCTTTGTATATGTATAACTCGGGCCATGAATGCGGCAAATTTTTTTTAACATATTTTAAAAACTCCTCAGGTGTCCGAGTTCAGCCAGCGTGTCCAGAGATCGATGCTGTTAACCATTCTCATGCTTAAAGGGAAAATACAATCCGGTCCGAAGTTAGGAAATTTCTGCCTAACTTCGGACACTCGGGGAAAAAAAAAAAAAAAAAAAAAAGCACGAACTTAGCGTGCTTAATTTTTTTTGTTATATGGATTCAGTAGGTACTCTCCCTGGCTACCACACGACACCAACAGGAACAAAATTACACAATTATTAACAGAGTTATTCACTAAAACATGTAAAAGATATCCGAAGTTAGGGTGTTTTTACAGTACTGCAGACAATATGCTGTGTATGCAGCAGGTGTTCTCATCACCTGCTTGGTGAGCCCAATAGCACTGCAAGTCATCACCTGCTGTTAACAGCTGGTGCTGTGGAATGCGGCTGGAGAAAGCTGGAGGAAATTGGAGCCTCCAGGTGGTTTTGTGGAAATTTTGAAAGATTTAGGTTCAGGAAATTGGAGGAAAAATTGCAGATTGTGACAGCCAAACCTCAATCAAATCCCGAAATTGGCACCGCCACTCATGGCAAGCAAAGAGACCACCACCACCTTCGTGTACAGGAAAAAGAGTTTGAGCAGCAAGTCACCACCTGCTCGTGGAAATGGTGTCCTGGGTTTGCTCAGTGAACAAAACACTCCCGTGTAATAGCCCCATAAAATTAATAATAGACGTTACTTAAAAGGAATGCATTCCCTAAACCAAGCATGTAATTATATGAACTGAAGTTTTCAGCAAGTGCATAAGGGAATGTGGAAAGCTTATCAGTTACTACTTGTTGTTGGTATTTCTTCCTCTTGTATATATATGTATATATGTAGAAGACAAAAGGTTTATGATAATTCTTTCAAAAATGTCTCTAGAAAGTATAGTATATGAATAATATTTAACATTTAATAAAGTACAAAAATATCATAGATGGATCACCTTATACCATACATCTTAAAATACATAATGATCACATTCCTACAGTATTTTACTATACCTTATATACAGATCATACTTCTTGGCTTCTGGGGTCTGACAAAATAATTTCCAGTCATAGTCAAAATTAGACTCTGATGTGGCATACACAAGTTGTTTTGTAATCTTCATGAGTACTGGCCGATCCTCTTTCTTGATACCATGTGATCCATCACACAGCCACCGCCAGACTTGCTGTAGTATATGAAATATACACAAGAACTGTTGTGATAGAGGCCAAACCGTCCTGAGTGCATTTTGCTGAGCTTCATTGTTGTCCGTGATAAAGCAGTCAGGATGTTCTTTGTGGAAAAAGCCAGTCTCACCCAGCACTTTCTTCAGTAACTGGAAACCTGAAGGATATAATGATTACCACTTTACTGTAATACTAAAATAAATTTGTTTTGATGGAATCACTCTGCAGTATACGAACTACTATCTTATTGTAGCCTAGGTATAGTTCTGAATATTAGTAAACAACTATTACTGTATTGTTGTTTTTTATTGCATAATGACTATATAGTATCTGTCAATGCATAGAAAGTAGGCCTACCGGTACTCTACAACCATTTAAGATGGAGGGAATAACAAGAGTGGTGCATTTAAAAAAATCTGACAACTAATCAATGTACAGTACTTGTAGTATTTAGTAAAATGCTACATTACCTGCAGTATAAGACACTTCATCTTGAGAAGATGTAAAGATTACACCAAGGGGAAGAGCTCCTGCTGACCCAGCACACAGAAGAGGTGTTGCTGCTGTGTTGAGTTGATCTAAGTGACTTGTAGTGTCTACAAACACTACTTCACTTGCTTCTCTGAATTCTTGGTGAATTCGGAACATGAATTCAGTAACTAGTACTATGGCAAATCTCTCCCCATCAAACTGACATTCAATTTTAGAGTTTGGGTTAGCAGCAGCATATTTCTCAATAGCAGAAAACATACTCTCTCCATCAAGTGTACCATGATTCTCATTCATCCACAACTGCCTTATATGGTATACAGCTCTATGTGTGGGATTTAGAGCACAATTTGTCAAATCTGTGCGACTGAGATTCATTTTCTCTTGGTGACTTCGTACAGCCTGTGATACAGACATGCCTGAAAACAAAGGATACATATGGAATGAGAAAGTAGACTAAACTATAGTTAATGTACAACTTTTACATAGTATAAGAATAACTTATGAAAAAGTTTCACATCCAATGATATGCATTAAAGTTCTGTAAAACAGGGGTACATCCTTCATTACAAACCAATCTACTGTATTCTTAATTTCTTACCTAAATTGAAGTACTTGAAATAATCATCTTTGGTTTCACGTAAAACTCGGAGTTGTTGCAGAGCTGCTTGTGTGTGATGGTTGTGTACACCTTCAATTATAATCATACAGGGATGTGTTCTGACATCCTTGTCTTTTTTACAGGTGTGTCGTGTGATCAGTTTAATTTTGATGTCCATTGTTACATTGCAGCTGGAAATATAATTATATATTGTACATTATATAGTACAGTATACGCAACAGGGTTGCAATTGTAACATTTTCAATATGAAACTTTAGAATTAACACAGTATAAGTAGTTAAGAGAATGCTGGAAAAAAAAAAAAAAAAAAAAAAAAAAAAAATAATAATCACTTTTGCAAATGTAAAATGTCCAAAGTCTAACATTACATACTGCAACTACAGTTCCACATAGTAATTAGAGTCTGTAGTTTTCTCTTATTAAAGGAAAATGCAAATTACAGAATTTGTGGTCCCGAAAAGTATTACCGAAGTCACCAGCTTTAGAATAGCAATACTTACCCTGTGCATGTTTTGATAGTTCCTTTATGACGTTTGTCACCATTAATGCAGATGAACTTCTGGTGATATGTGTATCTCTCACCACTGTATAGTCTTGATGCATTGAAACATATATTATTCTTTTTTGTAAAAACTTCTTTCCACTTCCATGCTTGGGTATCATTGAATGCATTGGTTTTCACTTGAACAAGATGTTTTTCATTGTTGATTATTATATTACTGAAGTCTTCATCATCAAAATCAAGGATTAAAGCCATTCTATCAGATTCTCTTGCTCACCTCCACTGATGTTTTCTGGAACAGAGAATATGGAATGAAGTCGGAAACAGTAAGTATCACCGTATACAGTAAAGTGCAAATGAACATTACATGAACATAAATTTTTTTATGAGGGGGAAGGTGGCTTAACTAAAGGATATAAATAAAATAAAAATAATAAAAATGATATGGTCTTCCTAATTATATAACAAATTGATGTTCTGGTTAAGACCGAAGGATGCCAAGGTTAGGTCCCAAAGAATGCCAAGATTAGGTCCCGAAGGATACCAAGGTTAGGTCCCGAAGTATGTCAAGCTTATGTCCCGAAGTATGGCAAGGTTAGGTCCCGAAGTATGCCATGGTTAGGTCCTGAAGGATGCCCCCTTCTAGGTTAGCTTAGGTTAGGTCAGGTCAGGTCTTTTTAATTCTGTAATATCTCGATGCTATGGTTAAGACCGAAGGATGCCAGATCCAGGTTGGGTCAGAAAAAACTTGGCTCAGGTTTTTAAGTTTTTAATATTTATGCTTGTTGAAAACTGGAAAACCCGAGACCACTTTTGCCGAAACTTGGCTCGGGTTTTCCACTTTTTTACTTTTATGGCATGTTATGAGTGCAATCTAGAAAGGCAAATAGGCTGTGCCGGCGAGCTACAGGCTAGGTTAGGTTGGGTTAGGTAACCTTTATCAATATTCAGTGGAATTATCTTGTGGAAATGTATTCTTTGTTAGATATTTCAGTTTTAAGATACGATATATTTCTGTAGCGGAGGGACGAACTGAGGTCGGGCGGACAGCGTTACCAGATCTCCTTGGCGAAATAACGAAAGGGCCTATATGCAGTTGTGTATATTACGCCTAACCCACACAATCGGGATACTTTTAGCTACTATCCACAGAATCTAATTTATTTCTAAAGGTCCCGAAGGACATTAGGTTAGGTCCCGAAGGACATTAGGTTAGGTCCCGAAGAACATTAGGTTAGGTCCCGAAGAACATTAGGTTAAGTCCCGAAGGTAGCCACAGTCTAGGTTAGGTTAGGTTAGGTCAGGTTATTTCGTCTGGTGATCAAAAAATTAATTAACTAAATTTAATATTATTGAATTTCCCACCCAATTGGGCTACTTATTGTACATTCTTCATAAGATTTCCCAAGTGTGGACAAAATTAGCCCAAAACTTGGAAGTATCCCCCTGTCTGGCAACACTGCACACGGAGGGAAATCGGGAACCCGCTAGGAAAGCCGCCCTCCCGTTTCAAAGTAAATACATACAAATAATAAAAAGGGAAAAGAAACGGGTGATTTCGGTTCCCAGATAGTGTGAAAATAGAGGACGCAGATAATCACAATATTTACCGGTAAATATACTATATTATGAGTTTTCCCGGTATTTATTGAAAGAACTACCGTTATGTAGCAGTGTTGCCAGATCCGTCTAGGTTCCAGTATTTGGCCCCGGTCATTTGCCCAGGTTAGGTCCCGGTAGTTTGTCCAGGTTAGGTCCCGGTAGTCTGATGCGGTCTAGGTTAGGTTAGGTTAGGCTAATTTCAAAATGAACTATCTTGGAAATGGGGCATTTGCGGAGGAAATGCCATAGAAGAAAATAGTCTTAGAATGGTCTATATAAGTGGGTAATGAAGGTAGAAAAACCGTACGCCATAACGGTAATTCTTTCAATATTTACCGTTTCCCCCCCACCCAAAGTCCCCGATTTACCAGGCTCTCCCCCAAGATTGTTGGATGCACTAACTCGACCGTGGATGGATGGGGGGGAAGGGGGCTATCTCGAAAACGAAGGTCAATATCACTCAAATCACAGTAAAACTTTCGGTATTTATTGAAAGAATTACCGTTTTGCAGCAGTGTTGCCAGATCCGGCTGGGTCCCAGTATTTTACCCCTGTCATTTATTGTACTTTATCACGATTATTTCCCGGTAGTTTGCCCAGGTTAGGTCCCGGTAGTCTGATGCGGTCTAGGTTAGGTTAGGTCAGGTAAGGTCAGGCTAATTTCAAAATGCCCCATTTGAATATGCCCTATCTTGGAAATGGGGCATTTGCAGGGGAAATGCCATAGAAGAAAATAGTCTTAGAATGGTCTAAATAAGTGGGTAATGAAGGTAGAAAAAACGTACGCAATAACGGTAATTCATTCAATATTTACCAAACTTTCTTGTGGCAACTTGTAAAAATTTACCAATGTTTTACTGATGGTACTTACCAATTCTACAGAAATTATTACACTCCGCTCTTGTTTCGCCTCATGTAACATTAGTGAGAATGATCAAAACATTGTCATGACCCCATTACACATTACATTAGCCCATTACACATTACATTAGCCCATTACACATTACATTTGCCCATTAAACGTTACATTAGCCCATTACACATTATATTAGCACATTACACATTACATTCAATAGTCGCACGTGAGTTAACCGAGTTTGTTTACGTTCGAAATGTGTGCAGAGTTGCCAACTTGAATTTTCAACAGAGATGCTAGACTCACTCCAGAAAAGCGCTACAAAGGAGCTACTGAATTTCTTATACGGCTGATGAAACCTGTTGATTTTTACCTTCTTTCTTTATTTTCTTTACAAAAAGTTTTACTGGAGTGACAAGGCAAATAATGGTAATGGTACCAAATATTAGTAAAATACTATGGCGCTAACTCAAAATTTACGAGCTAAACACCGCCCCAAATCATGCATCATACGCGCTAAGTTGGCAATTTTGAATGTGGGTACAAAATTAGCGTACATGGCAACTTTCACAGTCATTAATGTTTTAAGGTTAAATTTGATGACATGTTCCTTAACTTACAAAACCAGAAAATTACTCTAGAACTTTTTTTTATACATTTATTTTCCATTGACATAAACAATCAGTATAAGCAATATAGAGGGATTTGATTGATATTAGGTGGCGCAACAGCGAGGTCATTTAGCACCAGGAAAAGGTGATATAGGTGTGACAGCAAGCAAGAAGGAAATAGGAAGAAAGGAGGGACAGTTGAAGAAATATAAGCTAGTGGCGGGGGCCGAAGGGGCGCCAAAACCCTTAAAGTATTGCCCACATCATTACAGGCAATACCCCCTCCCCCCCTACGGGGCAAGCACGAGGGATAAAAGGAATACAGGGATAGCTGTCTAATATCCAAAGATTAATATATATTCACTAGTCTCTCCCACTACGATGGTGAACAAAAGACAGTGCCTTTATGTAAAGGATATAATGTAACAGATATTCTAATTATATTTGTTTGTTATTACTTTTCAACTAATCACCTTCATTTGTCTTACCCTCTTCCCCCTCACCCTCGCCTCAAATCATCACATTTCTTCTCTCCTATATCCACCTACGTTAATGCAGTATGCACTTCTTTAAACCCGGATTCTTCAAACTACGGGTCCCGAATTTCTCCAAACTGGTTCGCAGGCTCACAAAAATAAATACATGAATAAAATAGTAATAATGTTCGTGACAATAAAATAAATATGAAGTTCATACATGAATCCACCTACCATATTTTTATAATCGAATATTCATATATTTAATTATCAATAAAACAAAATCATTGCACAAATATTAGCCTTCTTGAGAGAGAATGAGAGAGAGGGAGGGAGGGGTAGGTGAGGCAGTGTTTATAATTCTGGTTAGAATTCCTTTTAATCATAAATATTACGTTTCAGTTTCTGGCCTTGTATTTTCTTTGGTTGATAATTCTGATAATTTGTAAAAGATCTTTCTGTATGGGTCGCGAGAATGATGTCATAGTAAAACTGGGTCACGACTGAAAAAGTTTAAAGAACCCTGCTTTATACTATTGGTGATTCGATACCGTTCACAGTGTATGCTTCATTCATTCTTCCTGACACACGTCTCTCTACCTGATCATTCGTTACCCTCCTATATAGCTCCGCCCACATTTCTCTCCTCCTCTCCCACTAACATCCCCCCTCCCTCCACCTGCAACTGTTACCAGATCCCACGAGGACCAAACCAAGTCGCTGATGGATGGGGTGTGGACCATTGATCTGTCCGGAGCTGTACCATGTATCCATACTCCTTGCTCCCTACATCCTCCATGATACACCACGAGTCTATGGCTGCTGCTGCTGCTCCCAGGGAAGGCTTGCAAGCTAGTCACACTTTCCGCTCCACTAAGAAGGACGCTCCACTGGATAACTTAGCTGCCTGCCTCCACTAGAGCAACACTCCTCTAATTCCACGCTCTCCTAGTCTGCCCTGCTAGACGCCGTCCGCTGCACCTCCACTCTCGTCCTGCAACACACTAGCTATACGTTACTGACTCTCCAGCCTAGTTCCTGACACTGCAGCCATGCTCCTACTCTCAAGATAGCCTACTCTACTACCTTCATGCAACACGGCAGGCAGCGCAAATGGAGCATCTCATATGTACTTGAGTCCACACAGCATATTTGTTCCACTTCTTGAATAAAACCGTGCCTAGTATTGGTAGTCTACTATACAGCCTTGGGTAGTAACGACTTCCTGACATTACAACCTGAAAGACTGACTGTGATGCTCACACATGTTGCTCTGGATTTATCAGACTGGAACACATGTTCTCTTGAATTATTACTTCATAACACATGTTACTCTCGTCTTATGATAGTGTCACACGTGTTGATATTTTATGTCAGTGTTTGCTCGACTGAGATGATATCTTTTATGCTTGGGGAAAACTCGGCCACCTGTTTTCTTAAAGGGAGATTCTCTTGTTGGTGAATTGGAATGTCTCCGATTCCTCCAAACAATGCCACGACTCATCTCCACAATTAAAAACACTGAGGGCTTCTGTTTTCTGTCATAGTTAGGAAGAATCAGTAGCCTTCCAGTTTGCCCACAAGACAGTCTCCTTAATTAAGGGGGTCATTATTCATTCTTGAGTGAATTTGAGGGTTGTTGAATACTCTAAACAATGCAAGTAAGCAATCCCCTACTTTATAAACTGAGGTCGTCTGTTTTCCTGGCATAGGTTGGATGAATCGGTGTCCCTCCAAATCTCCCATAATAAAGTCCCTATCTAGGTATTGCTCCAAGACTGATGTTCCAGCTAAATCTAACTTGTATGTAATTCAGGAAAGTGTCATTTGGAGGGAAAACATATATGAGGAGAATAATAGGCCATGAAAATTAATTGATCCTTTATCTCATCTGTTAAACAAATAATGTATGGAATGAATGACCTATCTTCCTTTAACTTATACCACCCTTCTATTAATTTAAGGGGGTAATATACCTTTTGGTACATTGGATTGATTGATTGATTAATTTATAGATGCCACTAGGCATCTGGCGGAGCAACAGCTAGGGTCATATACCGCCCAACATAAAATGGTCATCTACATCATTAATAAAATATGTACACACATTAAATAGGCTTCACTACCCCGAAAGGGATAGGCAGCATGATAAAAAGAACATATAAATTAAAAAGCAAATTTTTACTAAAAGAATCTGATTAACTTAAGTAAACTTAATAAATGAATAAAAATTAAAAACATTGAACTATCTAAAAAGCCATATATATAATAAAATTCACAATTTGTGGAGGAGGCCAGCCCCCTCCAGATAGGAGAGGGTGTTCCCTCCCACACTACAAGCCTCCTCCCTGAGCACCTGGGAGAGACTGTAAGAACTGTCACCCACCCGGTACTCGGAGAGGTGCCTACGACGAAGGTCCCCAAGACTGGGACACTCGACAATAAGATGCTGTACTGTCAGAGGGACCAGACAATCATCACAGTAGGAAGGAGGTGGCCTCTCCATTAAAAACCCGAGTCAATAGTGTGTGGCCAATGCCCCTGCCGCCTCTACAGAACTCAGGAAACACAGCTCCAAAACCAACACCAGCATCAGCCTTTACCCATCAGTGTACACAGGGAGGAACCCCCTGTGAGTGGAGGCATGTTCTAAAAAGAGGGAGCGAGCCACTGGTTGAGGAAGAGGTTCTTTTTTGTCTGAAAAGTAAGTGCAGGTGTGAATTTCTGTGAGAAGCCATAGAGCCACCCTGGGGACCCGCACAGGACAAATCTGGAAGTCTTCAATGCCCATCTCCTCCATAGCCTTCCTGACCCGGAAGCCAAAGGGCAAAGGCGTGCGAGGATGTGAGAGGCAGTACTGAGACATGATATCAGATGACCCCGCCAAGCAGGGAAGGGAGTCAGGAAGCCGTGGACGGGGTACCTCATCCCCCACGGGCCCACTTGTTTTAAAAAGCAGCGCCAATTGATTGATTTATTTATAGATGCCACTAGGCATCTGGCGGTGCAACAGCTAGGGTCATATACCACCCAACATAAAATGGTCATCTACATCATTAATGAAATATGTACAAACATTAAATAATCTTCACTCCCCTGAAAAGAAGAAGCAGCATGAATAAAAAGTCATAACATCTAAAAATCACATATTACACAAATAACCTACTTAAATTTAATATAATAAATAATTAAAATTTGAACGAATGAAACAATAAACTTCACCTACCTAAAAAAGAATTGCCATAAAAATAATAAGATTTACAATTTGTGGAGGAGGCCAGCCTCCTCCACATAGGAGAGGGTGTTCCCTCCCGTAATAAAAGCCTCCTTCCCGAGCACCTGGGAGAGACTGTAAGAACCGTCACAAACCCGATACTCGGAGAGGTGCCTATGACGAAGGTCCCAAAGGCTGGGACACTTGGCAAGAAGATGCAGCACTATCAGAGGGACCAGACAATCATCACAGTATGGAAGGGGAGCCCTCTCCATTAAAAACCCATGAGTCAAAGCGTGAGGCCAATACGGAGACGGGCAAGAGCCATCTCCCACCGGCAGAACAGGTCACTGTAGCCCCACAAACCCAGGCACTGGCGGATGCCGCAGAGCGTGTTAGCCCCGACGGTGTCCAATCTGTCCTGCGAGCAGGAATGAACGGCAGCATCTATATATGTAGGGGAGGTGGACGAGTGGTTAGTGTTCTGGACTCGTAGCCTGGAGGTCGGGAGATCGATCCTCTCAGGTGACGGCCTGAGAATATTTACTCTTCCGATTCGAGTTTGAGGCACTAACTATAAGGCCACCGAACGTAGTAAAACACCCTCGCTGGTACCATAACAGCTGCAGTATTTGGGAATTACCCTCACTTCCCTCCCTCTGTGGCTGGGTACCAGTTCGGAAGTCGTGACGTGTGTGTGTGAGTCGCAGTTGACCTGGGCCATGGTAACGGGCTTGATGAAGCCTATGTCCAGTGTCGAAAGATATATAAAAAAAAAAAAAAAAAAAAAAAGACCTTAAGAGAATGTAAGGGGAGAACCCAAGTCAAACGTTTGTCAAAAAGGGGACCAAAAAACGAGTCTCCTTGACACAATGTATTCGATGAACATACATGAATAAGTCCGGATCGGGGTGGATGCCTCGGATGCGGCAGAAGTGCATAGCAACTGTCTTGGTAGGAGAAAGTAAAACCCATGAGAACCAGCCCAATGCGACACCCTGTCGAAGGTAAGCTGCATGCGCTGCTCCGCCAGTGACATACGGGAAGCAACAAACCAGACCGCCAGGTCATCATTGTTCATCGAGTTGGCTATACCGTCCGGAAGGGATGAGACAATGGCATTAATTGCTATTGCAAACAATGTGACATTGAGGACGATTCTCTGGGGGACGCCCTTCTCCTGTGCAACAGATGCTAAGAGGGCTGTATCAACCCTCATAGAAAAACTGCGACCACTGAGAAACCACTAAGAAAGTGTGGAAGGCGACCCCGCAGGCCATATGCATTTAGTTGTTGCAGGATGCCATATTGCCGTGTAGTGTCATAGGTTTTCTCTAAATCAAAGAATACACAGACCAAGTGTTGATGTCGTGCAAAAGCCTCACATGTAGCAGCTTCCAACCTGACCAGAGCATCTGGAGTGGAACGGTGTTTACAAAAGCCGGACTGGGACAGAGACAAAAAAAAGACCCCACTCGAGGAAGTATACCAATCTGACATTCACCATCTTCTCAAATAGTTTGCAGAGACAGGAGGTCAAGGCAATAGGTCGGTAATTGAGGGCAACACTAGAGTCCTTGCCCAGCATAGGGAAAGGAAGAATGGTAGCAACCCTCCACCCAGAAGGAGAGGGTACCGGTGATTCTTTGGCAGGTAAGGTCTGTTAGTGCCAGTAGATGTGTCCACATAGAGCTGTATGCGAGTCCCTGGAATTTCAACTTTCCTCATCTTTAATGCTGCATTTTCCTTTAATTGCTGGAGCTCAGCATCATTTTCTTGATTTGCAGCAATGTCGGCATAATTGATAGAGTTAAAGAGACTGCTGTGATGTTGCAGGACAGCACATCTGCTGGTGCATTCTCAATTCCTTTGACATGTCGAATGTCCGTTGTCACCAGAATGAGTGTCTGATGCAGTTTTCAAGACAGAGAAACTATTATTTAGTGAAACCTTAGAAACGTTCTCACTAGAACAAAAAGCAGCCACTTCTTGAGAGAGTCGAGAGGGTGCTGCAACCGATTTAGGGCGAAGGGAGGAGGTGTATGTCTTCACACCACCATCCTTCTGTCGCCTGAAGTTGAGTTGCCATCTGGCACTAATAATGCTGATGAATTGGGTGTTAGCCAAGTGGAGGATATTCTGCTCAAGGAGGTACAGTTGGCCGCACTACCGTGAGGGCCACACATCATTGGCAACACTGGCCCTCACGGGAGTGCGGCCAACTGTACATCTTACATTGGTGAGAACGTAAGGGGTGAGCATCCATGCAGTAACTCTCTGACTGACACATAGAAGTAGGATGTGAGTCAAGAGCAGAACAATTACCACACTGGGAACGGTTGTTGCACTTCCTTCTCCCATGACCAAACTCATAACAACAGAAACACTGTAAAGGACCCTCAACAAAAGGCTTCACCTCAAAAGAGGTGGGGTTAATGTTAACGCGATCTGGGATATGCGAGCCATAGAAAGTGAGGATGATAATATTTTTACTGCTTTTCATCTTTGTTACTCATTGGTCACTATCTGGGCACATAGCGAGAATGTCCTCTTCTGAGAATTCATACAGGTCCTCATTATATATAAGCCCCTTGCTATAATTAAATGTTCGATGTGGTTTGACTGATTCAAACATGCCATCAGAAGGACAGGGGAGATTGAGGAGCATCATGGCCTGTGTAAGATCTTTGGCTCTAATTAAAACACCTTATCGTATTATTTTATGTGACCCACCGGTAGTAATCCAATTTCTTTCTCCAGATACCTAGAAGCATGGATAAGGTTACCACACTCCCCCCCCCCCCCCCCCTTGTAGTAAGCCACAAACCAAAAGGGTGTAGGAACCCGACCCTCCTTAGGGACATGCTCTACAGAGTCATCAAAGATGTTAGGGCAGTAGTCATTGTCACTGCCAACTACATTTGTGGACCACATCATCTGAACTTTTCAGTGAGTATCCCCCACAATCAGAGAATCTTTTGCCTCAAATGCTGCTTTGGCAGCAGCATTTGTATTGAAAGTAATATAGCACTGATTAGATCTACAGTCACTGTCATAAGTGATTCGGATACGAAGAACCACTCCAAAACACTTAAACATGGAGTGGAAGAGCTATAGGAAAGGGATGCAAGTACATTTGTCAACATTAAATTGTCCAAACCGTTAACAGGGTTCGTTGATACAACACCATACCTGCTGGGTCTTATCTTATTTATAGTCTTCTACATACCACCACGACCAGAGAGTGACGTCTCGAGGGCCTGGTCGACCACCGCTCGAGGAAGAGAAAGGGGCTTTTCGTTATCCATATAACATTAATTTTGTTAGATTGGCCCCAGGAGCCAAGAGCTACTACCTACCGGGTAGATGAGGGGATCGAGTGCTGGTCGCCATGGGCAGGGTACCTCTTCCCCCACGGGGCCACTCGATTTAAAAAGCAGCCCCAATGGCTCGAAAGTTTGCCCATGACGGTGCTGAGACCCCTTCCCCAACATATCCCGGCCAAGACACCCAACCATCCAACACAGGACGGCCCCTAGAGGGCAGTCCCTCCGGAGGGAAGCACTGCTGGCTAGTACTGGCAGCCTATTGCATGGGAACCATTTAGTCTGATCTCTCACTGGCGACCTTTCTAGCATGGGAAGCCCTCTCTCCCCGAAATCTGGTCAGAGCAGGGGCCGAGGCCCCCTCTAGTCTAGTTCGCTAGGTCTTTGAGACACGCAAGCCCCCCCACCACGCCAAGGCGGTTCCCGCTTGGGGGGTGTAAAGTGTTGCCAATATCTCGTTCTCGCCTCTTGCCTTACTCGAGTGCATGTTTTTAGCAACTACTTCCTCACTTTTCCCTGTTAATGTTTTATTCCACTCTATCACTCTTGTTTTTTCCATATTGTGTTCTTCAACGATCACGAGCTTTATTATTCTGTGCAACCAAATCGTCATAGAATTCATTTACTCTGCGAGGTTCGTAACTTTCATACCACTGTTTTATTCCTTTTAGGAAATAATTCACTTTATCTTTATGTAATGTTATTCTCTTTCTATTCACCTGGTTTGTGAGTTTGCTAATCGAAATTTCGACAGATAGGGCAAAGAAATTGCTTAACGGTGTTGCACAGCCTTTCAAGTCAGAGGAATTAACATTCATAATTAGCTCATTGATATATTTCATCAAAATTTGGATCCATTTTAAACATTGTCACCATTTTCAAATTCATCAAAAAACATATTTCTATCTACCATCTGTAACAGATAGTAAATATGCCAATGAGAAATATTTCAGTAGATAAACACAAGACCAAGGTCAAACCTTTTATAGCAGAATGATGTTTTGAGAGAGAGAGAGAGAGAGAGAGAGAGAGAGAGAGAGAGAGAGAGTGTTAGTTAATTACGAAGCTCTACCACTTTCCTATCTCTGTCAGTGCTACTTGATCAACACATGACAGATTAATTTAAAGCTTGGAAATAAAATATGTTTCCTTGCTAGGTTTTAGTAGAAAGTCTCCTCCTTTCTACATTTTACTTCTTGCTCCTCCTCCTTTCTCTCACTTTGTTTATCTGTTTCCCCTTTCTGTTACCCTTTGACCTTTCTCACACCCAGTATTATTCTTAACGTCAATTTTAATTACCCTTATTCCATTCTTTACATTCTACTTTTTCCCTTTCCCAGTCCCTTCTAAATTTCCAGTAATGTATATAAACTGACACATGCACCTTCTTGTCATCTTTGTCTTATAACTCTCATATATTTTTTAGTTACACTTCATGGAGCTGGCTACTGTATAGGGGAGTCCTATAGCTTGAGGCAGCCACCACCACACCCGGAGTGACTTGACAGATGATTGGTATCGCCCATTGACTTCGTAAAGGTCATAATGGGTGGGAGTGCGTGTGTACTGAAGTGCATGTGTAGAAGTGTGCAGCATGGAACGCGTGTGTGTGTTGTGGACGTTACAGAACACAATGGATAGACAATATGGGTAACAAACCCACATTGCCGTCTGCAGTTATCCTCTCTTTATGTTCTTATGTTGAATAATTAAGTAAATTGAACGATTCCAACCATGTGGAAAACATACCACCCACTTCTTACATAAAAGAAATAAAACTTATTTTCGATCTTTCAGCATTTAATAATAGCCTTGCCCTTTGACCTAAAGGACAGTATTAAGGTCAAGATAGTCAAGTGGTGAAGCTGAGGTGCATTTTTAACAATGAAATTTTGACAAATTTTATTTTATTCAAATTTTCACCTTGACCTTTGACCTCCAGGTCAGAATAGGAATAAAATGAGTTGGATTGATATACTGTATCACATTCTAAGCAAAATCCATCTTAATCACCAACAAGTGTGGGTAACTGCGGGTGACGACATAGGTCGACTGTGCAATTTTTAAATTTATGCGTCCCCTGACATACTTGATTAGGCTCACAACAGAGGGTGTATGTGCCTAGGGTTTCCCCTGTGTCACCCCAGCCACTAGCAGTCAGTGTAGGAAATGCTGTGTGCATGTGAGGATGTATTTTCAGCATACAGCTGAATGTACGTAAAAACGACAGTGACATTATATTTCATATTGTTTTGTTAAAAAAAGGGATTCGGACACGTTTTGTGATGAAATCAAAGCGTGAAAACTTACTTAGATATGTAAGGAGAGTGTTTTCCAAAACACCTATATTTATCTGCTAATGCTTATTGTACAGTATGTGACTTGTTTTTTGGCCATTGTAGGTCAAAGGGTAATTCAAATTTTGCCGGTGTTCAAACTTGGCCTTGATGTAGGTGGCTATGTCCAGACATGATGAGTGTGGTAGCGTTGGACGGTGGATGTCTTCGAAGATGCGAGGTGTAGTCAAGTGATATAGGCTCACAGTGTGAGAGGATATAGTGAGACCTATTCTCGGTACAGTGAGATACAGTATACAGGGGTAGTAGATGTTACCCCAGTGGAGATTGATAAGACAATGATACTGATATGGTAGGAGGCGAAGCTATCGGAAGTGAAGAACTTCCTGTATGATCTTCTGATCCAACTCCATATTCCTCAAGCCACTCAGCAGTTTCTTCAAGACATGAGTCAGAATAGGTAGGTACTGCTGACCTACAGTAGTGCTATGGCTGGAGGCAGGATAAACAGTGTCCTCCTCTGTCACACACAAGCGCTTAGTCATAGTAGAGACCCTATAATATAGGGTCCAGTCTCTCTTATATTATAAGAGATACTGGACAGCCGCCATCTTTGCTCATACTTCGTGTGTTCCGCGATACCTCTCACGTTAGTATAGAAAAAGTGTATAGTTGCTAGATACTACCAGGTAGTAATCTCCTACTGACATTCGTGGGCAAAATGTTGACGAAAATTGCATTCTTTCCATATTCAGGTATATATTTTTAAATACTAAAATATATCTGAAGTTATAAATCCTATTATACGTCATGTAGGCGTTCTTTAAAGCACATGATAGGACGTGACGAGTTGCCAGACGACACTACCAAGACGTTTGACTGAAAGACAACAGCAGTAGTCAATGTGTTTAGGGTATCTGTGAAACCTTTGATACTACGGTTAGTTTAATAAATTTTTGTATGAAAATTGTTTCCGTAGGGGTATTACCAACGTTCACACACTACTGTTTACATGCTGTTCACATAAATATGAGGGAATTTGTTGTCACGATGAATGGTTAAGTACAGTATCATATTACTGATTCGTCACCATACAGTTCGGCATTCTGTAAGGCTTAGGGAAGTTTTCAAGGAACATATATGTTGAGTTGAAGATCGACTAAAAAATATCTTTGCTGGTTTATCTAAAGAAGATATTATATAAATTTAACAATATTCTACTGAGTAATCAGTCACTCATCATAGTCAAGGCAAAATATACATTGTGCCGAACCTGCTAGCAGGCAGAGACGAGTTTGAGCAAAAATGGCTACCTATTCAACCAGCCAATCAGCGAGCAGTAAAATTTTTTGCTGTCCAGTCTCTCTATATAGGGTCTCTAAGTCATAGTAGTTTGGTATAAGCCATTTCCTCTGTATACTTACATACAGGATTACATGTGACAAAGAGATATAGATTCTGAACATAAATTTGTAGTTTAACTGTTACATCCGTGATAATCTCCATACCCATTCCCACATCAAATATAAATGCCCAAGGTCAATTATTCAGGTAGCTATAGCCCTATTTATCCTGTCGTAACTTAACCTAACCTAAACTTGACCTAACCTAACCTAACCAAATCAGGCGCTGGCATATACCCACATAAAGATCACGAATATGCGTCCGGACACCTTAGCCTCTCCCCTACCCCCACCCCTGTCCAGCCCAACGTAAAAGAGGTAGGGAGAAGCCACAAATAAGTGGAAAGAGCTTTATTAACCCTCGATGTGTGGACCTTCTGGCTTGCGCCACCTCAGTAGCCCGGGCCATTTTTCTGCCTCATGCTCAAAACATAAACACTTTTGACGGCTAATAGCATGTAAACTAGTTATGCTACATGATGTACTTGTGAAGACTAAATGCTCATCTATAGGATGGGTAGCCAGGTCAGAATGACCACAATTCAAAGGATATTTTCACGCTCTGATTTCGCCATAAAACGTGTCAGAATCACATTTCTCAATACAACAATATGAAAGATAACATCACTGTCGTTTTCTGTATATATTTGGTAATTAGCACAAAAGAGGAGCGCTGATAGTACATCCTCTCATGCTGACAGCTATTTCAACACTTCCATTCCATTAATGCTGGCGTCCCTCAGGGATCAGTCTTGGCCCCAACTTTGTTCCTTATACACATTAATGATCTCTTAAATGTCATTCACAACCCTATCCACTCTCATGCAGATGACTCAACACTTCATAGTTCATTCACACTTAATCTACCATTCGTAAAAACCGATGTTCTCAACTCTAAAATTAACACTGCAATCTCTTTAAATCAGGACTTATCCATAATCAACGAATGGGGACAGACAAATTTGGTCTCTGTTAATGCTAATAAAACTCAATACATTCAATTTTCCAATAGACAAATCCCTTCTGAATCACTCATAACTTTCAATAATACAAATATTCCCTTATCTTCAAGTATTAATATCCTTGGTGTATCCGTCAGTGCTAACCTCAGTTGGACATCCTATGTTCATTCAATTGCTAAAGAGGCCTCGCAAAAGTTAGGTCTTCTTTACAGAGTTCGTAAATTTTTCACTGATGAGCAGTTAGCTGTAATTTATAAAAGTCATGTTCGTTCTCAGATGGAATACTGCTCGCCATTAAGGAGTGGATGTGGGGAAGTGGCACTTAGGCAATTAGATAAAATTCAAAATAAAGCTGTACGAATTATCAATAACTCTTAATCACAAATGAATTCCCTCCCTTACACATCTGAAGAAATGTTGCATCCCTTGCCTTATATTACAGATATTATCACGGTAAATGTTCGGATGAGCTTGTCCTAATCGTGCCACCTCATAGCATCTTCCCCGTAGTACGTACCAGGTCAGCTGCTAGAACCCATGACTTTGCAATCTTTCTTCCCCAATGTAAAACTACTGCTTTTCAGAATTCATTTATTCCCAGAACCACATCGTTATGGAATGCACTTCCTCGAAACTGTTTTCCACCAGTTTTTAATCCTCAGTCGTTTAAATTCAATTGTTCCAGACATTATATGAATGAAGGATGCCAATAGGCACATGGACTTTGTTTTAATTGATTTTGGTTTTCTTTCCTTCTTTCTGATTCAATAATAATAATAAAAAAAATAAGGCTGGTGTGGCTCGTGGGAGCTTCTAAGCACACACTCCCTCTGTTGTGAGCCTATTCAAGTATGTCAGGGAGTGCGCAAATTTAAATACAGCTCTGTCGACTCATGTTGTCACCCGCAATTACTCACACTTGTTGGTGGTATCAACTTATGTCATCACCCTCAGTTTAAGGATTAATTTACATCTCATGTGCAAAGTTTCAAAGCTTTGTTTCATTATTTGGTGTGCTCACCGGCTGCCGACCAAACTGATTCCAACTGCACAGGGTTACTAAGATTCCGAAAGAAACACAAACAAGTCAACACCAAACTTTTTTTTTTTTTTTTAGAACATTGGTCAAAGCAGTGTGAAGGTCTTCCCTTGTGTTCTAGAGGCGTTTCAACTCTGTCCTTGAGTATCACCCCCTAATGTTGAGGTCAGGCGATGCTCCCGGCCACTCATTGTTTCTGAAAAAAGCAGCCTCGTTCGTCTTCAGATAATTCTGGGTGCCCAGTGCGCTCATGTACAGGGCTCGGTTGTGAAGAAACATTGTCTCCTTGATGCTGAGGACATTTTCTGGGTTCTGTAAGATCAGAATAACATGGCATGTGGGCACAACATCTAGGATGTCATTACTGTTCCATGTTTGTCCTTGCTCATTGGTGACCTACATCAACTTTTTCGCTGTGTACATAAAAAAGAAATCAGCTTTCCGTGCCGTCTTCGAATTTTCTCGATTCTTGAGTTCTTTTTTAATTTCATCATTATGAAGAGCCCAAATTCTGTCGTTCTGGAAGTTGGACTTCGAGCATCATCAATAAAAAAATCATCTGAAGGGGCCAGGAAAAGAAAATCATCAGAGGGCCACTCACTCAAATACTCACAAAACCATATTCAATTCTCGACGTTTTTCTCTGTCAGCATTAGTGTTGGAAATTTGGTGAAAATCCTTTGTACCAATGGACTGAAGGAACTTGTGGATATTTGATAAACTCTTATTCTTCCCTCGAACTCATTCAATCTCCTTTTGGAGCCCTCGAATGCCTTTCTTCTCCCTGAAAAGCAACTGAATGATGATATCTATGCTTTCGTGAGAAAAACATTGTACTGTCTGTTCGGACCGGCTGTCGATCTCGTAATCCTCAGACATGTCCAGGTAATTGGCAACTCAGGACCGGATATGGTTCCTAGAGTCTGATCCCTGGTGACTCAGAATGTGATAGCCATGATGCTGCATATCCACCTTTCCTTCTCGAAATCACCCAACCACGACATCACTTTACAT
Source organism: Petrolisthes cinctipes (assembly GCA_033782935.1). NCBI lineage: Eukaryota > Metazoa > Arthropoda > Malacostraca > Decapoda > Porcellanidae > Petrolisthes > Petrolisthes cinctipes. The sequence continues at coordinate 156,727 of JAWQEG010001179.1, forward strand.
AATGTGCAACACAAAGAGAAAAGATCATCATGAGATTAAGATGTCATATGAATGTGTCTTCCCGCTTTATGCCCAGCATTTTCCAGTGGCGCCTCAATCAAGCTGGGCAAAGGGTGGCTAGGGTATTGAGACATCCTGTATAGGGTTAGTGCCAATTTTTCCTAAGTAAAGATATAAGTTAATATATGTAAATGTATTCATGTTACCTGCTCCTCCTTTCAGAGTTAACGAGCCAGAGAAAGCAGAGCATTACCAACTAGTTAGAAAATATAAAAATCTGTGGCATTATGATAAGACTAGCATCAGTGTCTCACTACTACATCAGAAAATCACCATGCATACTTGCAAACGTCTGTTTACACACCTGCACTGGCTGGCCAAGTATTGCAACATAGTACACACGTGAATGATCCCTTTATGTGTTGGGATTTTCAGTCCTCCACCTTTTTACTTCATTAACCATAGTCTGCTTCTGAAGATATGCAGTCTGAATATTCCAGTCCCCTGTAGACCAAAACTCATTGAACAGCTGCTCAACATATTCACGTCCAACAATGTCGAAACACTTTTTAGTGCGACCAAGCGACAACACCCCATCCATCAGCGACTTGGTTTGGGCCTCGTCGGATCTGGCAACAGTTGCAGGTGGAGGGAGGGGGGTTGTTAGTGGGAGAGGAGGAGAGAAATGTGGGCGGGGGTATATAGGTGGTAATGTGGGAGGGTAACGAATGATCAGGTAGAGGAGACGTGTGTCAGGAGGAATGAATGAAGCATACACTGTGAACGGTATCGAATCAGCAATTGTTTAAAGCAGGGTTCTTCAAACTTTTTCAGTCGTGACCCAATTTTTACTATGACATCATTCTCGCGACCTAAACAGAAAGATCTTTTACAAATGACCAGAATTATTAACGTAAGAAAATACAAGGCCAAAAACTGAAATGCAATAATTATGATAAAAAGGCATTCAAACCAGAATTATAAACAGAATTATAAACACTGCCTCACCTACCTCTCTCTCTCTCTCTCTCTCTCTCTCTCTCTCTCTCTCTCTCTCAAGAAGGCTAATATTTGTGCGATGATTTTGTTTTATTGATAATTAAATATATGAATATTCGAGTGTAAAAATATGTTAGGTGCATGATTCATGTATGAACTTGATATTTATTTTATTGTCAAGAACATTATTATTTTATTTTATTCATGTATTTATTTTTGTAAGCCTGTGACTCTGTTTGGAGGAATTGCCGACCCAGTAATGAGTTGGGACCCGTAGTTTGAAGAACCCTGGTTTAAAAAAGTGGATACTTCATTAATGTGATGATTGTGATGATTGGAGGCGAAGGTGAGGGGGAAGAGGGTAAGAAAAATGAAGGTGATTAGTTGGAAAGTAATAACAAACAAATATTAATTAAAATATCTGTTACATTTTATCCTTTAAATAAAGGAACTGTCTTTTGGATATTAGACAACAAATAAAGATGTTTGGCGACATTTCGGACCCGAACCTTTCCCCATTCTGTCTTCAGCTATCCCTGTATTCCTTTTATCCCTCGTGATTGCCCCGTAGGGGGGGGGGGTATTACCTGGAATTATGTGGGCAATACTTTAAGGGTTTTGGCGCCCCTTCGGCCCCAGCCACTAGCTTTCAGTTCTTCAACTGTCCCTCCTTTCTTCCTATTTCCTTCGTGCTTGCTGTCACACCTCTCTTTCACCTTTTTCTGGTGATATATATATATATATAACCTATGCGTAAAATTAAACCAAGTTTATTTAAAACGTCATATAGCGGCGCCTATTTAAGTTTAACATCGCTTATTATTAAGGAAATGCATATTTAAAAGAAAAAAGCCTGGTAAATAGATTAATGAATTTGTTGACAAATATGATTATTAAAAAAGTTAGAAAATTGTTTTAAACCGTCTTCTGCCGAAAGAAAAAGTTACAGCTGGACATGGGAGGGATAAATAGCACGAGGGATTTGATTGATTGATTGATATTAGGTGCCGCAACAGCGAGGTCATATAGCACCAGAAAAAGGTGAAAGAGAGGTGTGACAGCAAGCACGAAGGAAATAGGAAGAAAGGAGGGACAGTTGAAGAACTGAAAGCTAGTGGCTGGGGCCGAAGGGGCGCCAAAACCCTTAAAGTATTGCCCACATAATTCCAGGTAATACCCCCCCCCCCCCTTACGGGGCAATCACGAGGGATAAAAGGAATACAGGGATAGCTGAAGACAGAATGGGGAAAGGTTCGGGTCCGAAATGTCGCCAAACATCTTTATTTGTTGTCTAATATCCAAAAGACAGTTCCTTTATTTAAAGGATAAAATGTAACAGATATTCTAATTAATATTTGTTTGTTTTGTTTTACCATCTTCCCCCTCACCCTTGCCTCAAACCATCAAATTTTTCCCTCGTATCTATATCCACTTACGTTAATGCAGTATATACTTCTTTAAAAGTTTAAACAATTGCTGATTCGACACCGTTCACAGTGTATGCTTCATTCATTCCTCCTGACACACGTCTCCTCTACCTGATCATTCGTTACCCTCCCACATTACCGCCTATATAGCCCCGCCTACATTTCTCTCCTCCTCTCCCACTAACATCCCTCCTCCCTCCGCCTGCAACTGTTGCCAGAGCCGACGAGGCCCAAACCAAGTCGCTGATCAAGTTGCTTGATCTGTCCGGAGCTGTACATGGCTCACCAATACGTCATATGCCTCATTCCTAGGACGTTTCCTCACTCCAGAAGGTGACTCGAACGACGAGCCTGACGTTGGGTCACTGTTAGCCATTGTGCGATCACAAATATGATTACAAAACACAAAAATATTGCAACACATGTGTCACGAACTCAAAACAGATGCGAGATTGAGGGAGCAGGTTGGGTGGTGGGAGAGGTAGACAGCGTTGAGTTGGCTAGCTATCCAATATGGCGGTCTGATTACTGGCTGCTCATTGGCTGCGGACCACTCCAGTGGCTCTTGCCTCACTCGTGCACGGAGGTGTGTGGGAGGACAGTACAGTCCGATTTTTTATGCATATCTATTGGAATGTAGCTCTTACAGACCTTCCTGGTTCCATTTCAAGGCAAAATTTTACACAGAGAGACTCTAGAGACAAATTCCAGACCGAGGCAAGTGATACCTAAATTTTGACGAGTGAGTCACTTGCCTCACTTCTTCAGGGAGCGTGTCGTGTTATCTATGAATCTTTAATGACGGACACCAGACTTCATTTGGTTTCAGTCAAGATATATTTATCTTTGCAAGTCAGCTGTGGGATTTCAAAAGCTGTAATAAATTTTTCTTGCTCTAACTCAAGGTTGGGCAACATTTGGATGTCTCGGGCCAGATTAGATCATTATGATAAGAACGCGGGCCACATGTCAAGTGAAATGCTCGATATGCAATATAAAATATTTTTATTTCATTTCAAAAATACACTACTATATAAGAAATGAGGAATTCCTATTAAAATATGTGATACATGAAATTATTTCCTTACATAGCAAAGAATAAATTAATATAAATTAACTAGCATGTTCCAGCTGCCCTACGGGCGTCTGGAACATGCTAGCCCTTGCGGGGGGCAAGAGGCCTTTGACCTCTTTGTTACCTGCCCTTGCGAGTGGGAAGCCTCCGGCCTTCCTGTTGTCGCCCTTCAGGCGACCGACACTCCTCTGCGGAGAGGTGAAGGCCTGCAGCCTCCCAGGGGCCGCCCTATGGGCGGCTGGTCCCTCTTGTCGAAGGGAGTATAATAATTAGATTCGGGATCAAATTTCACCCATAAACTGATTTAGTTTAATTAAATTAAGAAAACTTGCAAATTTGACCCCATATGACCTCGCATGGCCCCACCTATGGGCGGGCTGGGGTAAAAAGTACTTCTCACTTAGTTGAGCTACTATGACTATCGTAAAACAGCCCCAAAACGGCTTCCAAGTCCGTGAAATGGGCCGTAAATTAGGATTTTGTAAATTTCCGTGAGCTTTGACCTGATCCGAGAGGTCACGTGTAGGTGATTCCCGGTAATGAACTATACAGGTGCATGTAGATCAGGAAGACCCGTCGAACGGTACCAAGATGGACCCAGTACCATCAAAAGTGACTGAGTAAAATAGTGTTTTTGGATTTCCCTGTGTTGAGTCTATGGGAACTTTGACCTCCCCGGGTTCACCCCGGGTCGGGACTCGGTGTGCGCACATGTTTGGTGCATTGCTATCCATGTGCAAAATTTCAGCAAAAACGACTGTTGGCAACTGGTACTTTGTTTCCTTCCCCCCACCCCACCCTACAATTTTATATATATATATAGACAAAGTAAGCAGTAAAAAGCTTGAAATCGCCCGTCAGCACCTTGACTCCTACGAAACTCACGAACTCCTTCTGAAGAGAGACAACGACACTAAACACAAGTTACCCAAAATGAAAAATATAAACAAAACATGTACTTTACCTTAAATACAATGAACGAGACATGTACTGTATTTTGTACTGATGGTAATGTAACTAAACAGAACCATATTTCACCTTTAAAATATCATATGATTGTAGAAAAAAAGGCTGGAGATCATCAATACCAGTAATTTATTGAGAGTAAGAGGCAGGCTAAAAAAAAAAAAAAAAAAAAAATAGATTGGTGTACTCCACGTGGAGCCCTGGTGATGTCAGAAAAACCCAGATCTAGGTGAAAAAAAACTATAAGTGGCATCACTGAATGATACGTTAACGGTACTTAACAGTAGTGTGAGTGGCTCAATGTATCTGGCGGGCCAGATTCAAATGTGTCGGGCCAGACGATAAAGGCAGCTCGACTCTCGCGGGCCAGATTACAATGCAAATCATGTTTTGCAATGGGCCCGCGGGCCGGAGGTTGCCTCTAACTGCAGTGCATCAATTATGTTGTTTTAAAGGGGTAATATACTTTTGGCACATCGGAGCGATTTTATTCCTCCATAGTCTGTCAGCAAACATAACCTGATTAGCAAATAATAATGGTGGCCTGTTGCTTGGATTTGTTTGGAGAAAACAATTGTTCCAGATTTATCACTAGCACTGTACTGTACTATCTCCTTTAGCCAAAATAAAGTAAGAGCAGATATACAACAAAACACTACTGTATGCAGAGACACATAACATTCTATCTACCCTGAAACGTAATTTTTGTAAAAATATGATGATGAACTGAGTGGAGTATGTTTTGTGTTGTCTTGTGCTACGAAACATCCATAGTGTAAACAATGCTCTAATTATATATTGAAAAACATTGTCATTTTGAAGTGTTAAACTGTTCTCTTTGTGTTCTAGTAAAAGTAAGATGAAGCAAGGCAAAACTACTCTATACCTTCCTTATTGAATGTAAACCACTGTTTATGTATTGAAAAATTGTCAGTTTAAAGTGTTAAATTGTTCTCTTTGTGTTTTAGTAAAGATAATTAATTAAGATGCATCAAGGCAAAATGACTCAACCTTCCCTCCTTCACATCAACAAGACACTCAGTAAAGGTAATATGCAATAATGGGAAAATATTCTACCTTCCCTCTTATCCTTCCACCACATCAACAGCAACAAAACACTCAGTATAGATAAGATGCAACAGGGAAAAACTACACCATCTTCCTTCCTGTCCCTCTATCACATCAATAAGACACTCATTTCCTTCCTTCCTTCCTTGGAGTCACGTCCTGGGGAGAGTCAGCATTGGGCCAATAGGGCAGCCAATAGGACCACAACTACACACCATAACACCAACCCTCCACAATGGGCCAGTAGGGCAGCCAATAGGACCACAACAACACACCATAACACCAACCCTCCACAATGGGCCAGTGAGGCAGCCAATGGGAACACAACACAACACCAACCCTCCAAAATATATAACCTGTATGAAAATATGACCACAAGAGAAATTGTAGGCGAGTATATAATACACGAAAGTGCTTACTGTCTCGCCTATGATTTCTCCTGTGGTAATTTTGTATATATATTTATTGCATGTTGTAACCAAATGTTGGTATGATAAACTAGTGTGTTGAAGGAACGTTCGTGTGTGGATGTGGCTTATAATGGTGGAGGCAAGGCCAAGAGATATCTCTTGGCCTTGGGTGGAGGTGTGAGTGACACTTTTGGATTGAGAGGGTGAGGGGGAAGGAGGTGAGGGAGTAAGGGGGCAAAAGGGGTGAAGGAGTTAGGGGAAAGAGGGGGAAGGAGTCAAAGAGTGAGGGGGAGTTGGGGTGGGGAGTGATGGGGGGGTTGGGGTGGGGAGTGATGGGGGGTGGGGAGTGGGGAGTGAGGGGGTTAGGGGGGTGAGGGAGAGTTAGGGTGTATAAAATAGGCGTCACCAGCTGTACTCAGTATAGACTCACACTTGCTTCAGACATGATGCAGTGTGCCATCGTCTTCTTCATTCTCAGCATCGGGTTCGTCCCGGCTGCTCTTGCCATGATCCAAAGTGAAGCACAATGTAAGTTGGCCTCTTAATTAATAAGAAAATGTTGTAATGATGCATTTTTAGTCTGTTTTTTACATGCATGCAATTGCATTCTACAAAGGTAATCTCTGTATAACATAATATTATATACCACCTTATAATTCCTGTGATGGTCATTCGTGTTTGTGTACAGTACTGGGGTTCGAATCCCCGGTCGGGTGGAGACAATTTGGGATTGTTTCCTTAAATGTGTAACCCCTGTTCACCTAGCAGAGAATAGGTACGGAACGTAAGTGGAGGTGTTGTGACCTTGCTATCCCAGTGTAATTAGCGTAGGGATGTGGCGACCCCATCGCCCACTGTTTACGGTGCAATGGCCTCGGGGCGAGGGGCACAGGGAACCCCTCCCCTGTAAGATTTCCCTAGCAAAGGGCTACCTCCAGCATTGAGATAAATGCCTAGTAAAAAAAAAAAAAAAAAAAAGCAGCTTCTAATTTCCAGTAAACAGCCACACACAAATCAAAGCAATAAAATCATAGAGTACATGAAAACATTGGTCATATAACTGCATGAGTCACCCCTAAGTGGAAAGAAATTACTGTCAGCAATAGTACAAGAGGTCCCTTGGATCCAAGCTACTATAACTCTTGATTCCTTGAAGCTTCCAGAGCCAGATATGCCAAACCACTGGTGATGTTTGATACTTGTGACACTCTCAATACTATATCATCTTATTATAAAGTGTACCACATTCTCTCAAAGTCCTTACTACTGTAGTGACACCAAGCACCTTCTACGCATCTCCCATCTCACCTGTCTGCGACACGCATCTTCGACTTCACCTGTCCTACCTGTGCAGGCACGCGCACCTAACCCTGGCCATCCTCAGCGGCTGCAGCGCCGACCATCGTCCACTTAGCCACCAGCTCTCCACCTGAGAGGATCTAGTGTTTACACTACCATAACTCTTGATTCCTCACAGACAGACACACCAATGTACAGTTGGACACATGAATGGGTGGTACAGCCCAAGTGAAAGATGGTCAATTTCTCCCAATATCAAGTTCCTTAGTGCCAAATAGGAGACATTAGGGGCAGAAGTCAGTATTGAGGATGGTAATAAAAAGCAAGTACCTGATAATAGACATTGGTTACTCAAATGGGACAAGTATCTTTCACCTGGGCTGTACCACCCATTCATGTGTCCAACTGTACAGTACAAAACTAATGGTGGCGTGCTGCTTGAAATAGTTTGGAGGAATCAGTTCCTCCACATTTACCAACATTTTTCTACCCCCTTAAGTTCTTACGGCTTAAACCAGGAGAGATGAATTAGGGCCATATGCAAGAAATCTGATATGGTTGACAATAACGTGAGTGGTAACGGTACGATGACTCCCTAGACACAATACACAGCCATCATACCGGTACTGGGCCACCATCAATACCTGGAAATCTCCCCCACACTCAAGGAATGTGCTAAAGTTCCAATTTATCTTTCTTTTATTTATTCATTTATGTTTTTTTGTTTTTTTCAGTTAACTCTGTGATCCAGTTTGAACCACCAGAGAATCACCTTGAAATTTCGTCCAGCAAACTGTATGAGGAAGGAGGCTATGGGAACTACCGCTTTGAGATAATGGTACTGTATATAGGTTAAGGAACCCACAATTATACAGGTTACTACTACTACTACTACTTCATTATTATTGATTTCTCCAATTAAAATATATAATATGCCTGGAAACTGGAGCAGATTAGAAAAAAATATGGTGTCCTTGTTTTTGCTTGGCATAATTTAATGACTGAAATAATTATACTCCTTTTATGCTAACTTGGCCTAGTAGCCACGCCCCCTTGATAGCTGATTGGTTGATTTATAACTGTTCGTGTCGCTTCCCTTACATTGACATTGAATATGTTTACATCCTTTTCCTTTCTCTAATATTGATGGAATTTAGGAACATTAAAATATAAACGATTTTTAAGCATCAGTTGCTATGCAGTTCTACAGAAAGGATGGTAAGCTGGTAAAATTCCTAAATATATATCTTCGGAAGTCGTAGCTAACATCATCACATACACGTTCGGACATAGCCTACTCAATATATCTTTGTTTTGTAGTCAATATAAACTATTGAGAAGCTGATGGAACAACAAATAGCAAACAATATCTAGTAAACTACACCATACACACTCTACTTATAGTCCAAGTCCTTATATAACTGCAAAAAACTCGAAAAATAGATGGGGTATAGTGGGTAGGTTGTAATGCCAGCGGAACAGCTGTCCTGCCCAGGCGCCAGGCGGGGAAATCAAGCATTTGTCTATCCTTCTCCCAGTACTAAAATCCTTGCCTATATAATTATATGTTCAACAGCTGCTGGAAGGTGAAGCTGTTTCGATGATATGTTCCCAAATATATCTACCTGAGCCTCATGAACAACAACTGGCCATCTATGACATGGAAACACAAGATATGATGTACAGGTGAGTTAATTAAAGTGTAGTGAAGTATACAGGTGTGTTAATTAAAGGTGTGGTGCTGTGCAGGTGAGTTAATTAAAGGTGAAGTGATGTATACAGGTGAGTTCATTAATGGTATGGTGATGTAAAGGTGAGTTACGTAACGATGTGGTGATGTATACAGGTGTGTTAATTAATGGTGTGGTTATGTATATGTGAGGTAATGGTGTGGTCATATACAGGTGAGATAATAATCATTGGTGTGGTGATGTACAGTTGACCAAGTAGGAAGAGCAAGAAAATTCTGGCTGTATATGTCAACATCTCGACTACCACTCAAAGTTCAGCCAATCACGTTCCACCTTACATTGGCTTTGGGTTCCCAGTGATTCATTCAAAAAGATACGAGGGCTTACTACAAACAATTGCCAGATGATGCCTTAAACAGATACAGCTAGACTTTTGTTGCACTTTCTACTTGCTCAACTGAATATATGAATTAATGGTGTGGTGATTTATACAGGTGAGTTAATTAAATGTGTGGTGATGTACAGGTGAGTTTTATTAAAGGTGTGATGTACAGGTGAGTTAATTAAAGGTATAATCGCCTGTTGTTGTCCACCATATCAGTTGTGTCCATCACCTTCACTGTGGACGTCTAACAAAACATAGGTGACATCCACGTAAAAATCTTCATTCTATGTTCTAAATGATGACAACACATTTACCCTTTGCCGTTCCGATGACAGGTTTGCCCGTCATCAATTTTTAATATTGAAACGTACTGATGACGATCTTGCCCGTCATAAAACAAAGAATTAAAATTAAATATTTTCCCTCCCCTTTTGTGTTTGATGATGGGCGCTTGGTGTAAAGAAAGTGTTGGGAGTTGGTACTTTGTAGATGATGCTTCTAGCTCTGCTGCTCTCTTCCCAAGCAACTCTCAGTGTTTACATAAGACACCTGAGTTATTGGCTTAAGTGGAAAGCATAAAAAAATATGCTCAACATTTTGGTATATTTTACCAGTTTCTATTCATAACAATTTATTATGTCATATAAGGATGAAATGGAAATGTATTCAGCTATGCTATAGAACAATCAAAATTATTCTATCTTTGTTATTTTTTGTTTGTCGTAGTGTTTTATCTGTAGGGTGCAAAAGGTTTGCTTGTCAGCTAACACTCTACTCACTGTTATTACTTTTACTTTGTGTTGGTTTCTGTTTTGAACATAGTATGATATAGTACACCTCCCAGGCATTTAAAAAAAAGACCAGAATCAGCTTTCTACGATCATTTATATGCTAGAATACACCCAGAATGAGAAGAAATATCGTGCGTTATTGGCACACTCGCTAATTTCGCATTCAATTTTGTGATACTATTTTCCCTAGTGATTGCATCAGCAGTAAAGCTTATTTCTAACTTTGTTTCCATATAAATCTATATATATGCTACCTTTGTACTATATGTAATGAAGTCGGTAATAAACACATACTGAATAATGTTTCAGTACTGCAAGTGACAACATTAATGAAGATGAGTCTCTTCTCTTCTATAACAATTTCAACATTGACCTCATCGCCTCGTCTCAGCCATATGAAGACCAACAATCGTCAGCAGCAGAAGCACCACACGTGGAGTGCAGCTTGAGTCGTTTTGAGCCCAACCGGAAACTCTATGCCCAAAGACCCGGACAAATTCGGATCAAGTCCACTAGTGTACCCCCAGAAACCACGACTTCCAGTGATCCCAACGGGACAACCAGTTTCTCCAGTACCACTGAGAAACCCCGTGAGACCACTATTCGCCTCCTTGATCATAAACCCACGCAGATGCCTTATATCCGTAAAGTCAGACAAGAACTATTTGAAACCTTCACAGTACCCATCACACAGACCACCAACCTCCCCCCTACGAACAACCAGACCACACCCATGCAGACTACACCCACTCAAACCACACCCATGCAGACTACACCCACTCAAACCACACCCATGTAGACTACACCCATGCAGACTACACCCACTAAAACCACACCCATGCAAACTACACCCACTCAAACCACCATGATGTCGAACCAGACCGATCACACTACAATCAATGAGAACCGGTTTAATTTTTAACCTGTGGAAACGTCCTTATCGTCTATCGGTCTTTTGAGGTAGTTGGTCTGCTGTTTCTTGATACAGTTGCGGACATATCAAACGGACACACCTGAAACTGGGCTCCTCACTGAACATAGGGTATATAGGATGAGACGTATGCAGAGGCGACGAATCCTAAGGGGCCAATTGTTTAGTGTGACTGTTTTACGTGTCCGCAACTGTACACTGGGGGGTCAGTAGTTATTCTGTCCTAATCCGAGGCACAATAGATGATTCTCTACCATGCAACTGGAGTAATTCGATGTCTTGGATAGGGACACAATTATTAACCCCATTCCCTCAGTGTATAGTACTCGAGGATAATACTTGCCCTCCATTGACATAAGCAGTTCACTCACTCACCTTCTTTCCTTCGCGTGCTTACCAATGGTCAATGAAGCACGTAATTGTGACAATGATGGAGCCGATATATACATACTGGACAGATCACCACGGCTTTTTTTTTTTTCTTTTGCCTTATCACCAACCACCAACTTTACTTCCACACCACCTGCAAGATGCCTCACATCTCTGCTGGCATCACACTAAAGCTTTAGCAAGCCAATGATTTTATTTCAGTCTGCAAAATATTATTATTATTATTATTATTATTATTATTATTATTATGGTTTGATTCCAAGTGCTATCTGTATTAATTTTCAAATTACCGAATTGTCTAAGATTAAAGTTTGTTTGAGATATTATTTTCTTGACCAGTAATTGGTAATAAAAATATCTTAGCAGATATATTTACCTTTGCTTGTTGTGCACTAATCACAGGTAATAAAATTAATGCATCACCATTACAGAGTATAATTATTACCTTATTACCATGAAAACATTATTATTATTAAGGTACAGTTCAAACGCCAACTATGTTGATATGATATTGTAAAATATTATAACAATGACGTAAAAGGAGCAATAGAAATATGAGCATTCAGTATCACAGTCAGTAGTCATAATTAGTATCCATGCAGGTGTTGTTGATGAAGTTTGGAATTACCTGACATACCAGTAAACCAATTACAACGCTTATCCTGTCTCATAATTTTATATACTTGCTGTTGCTCGTTTAATACTCCATCAAGCTACTCAGACCAAATGAACCTAATTATCATAATTCAGCTTCCTCTAAATCCATAAATGCCATGAACAGTTCCCTATTTTTCTCATGCATAGGCTCTCTCTCTCCTAGACAGCCAGTGTTACCAAATCGTCAGGATGATATTATGCTAAACTTACTGTGAAAATATGCTAACTACGCCCAAAATATGCTAAATGTAATATTAGATTATGCTAGAATTATGCTAACTTATTATTATCGTCCAAACATATTACACTGAGTGATACATTAACACAACAATATATGTTACTTAACATATTTTAATAGAAAATGTATATAACTTAAATGAATGTACAGTACAACATAAAAAATCATATATTATACTACTAGCTTTCATTACAGTACTTCAGTTGCCTATTGATTTTATTGGTGCCATTGAGGGTATATTTTCTTACCCATTGCTTTTATCATTTCTTTCGATGGCTCAAATTTGACACACTCGCTTTTTCTTATGCCTTCTCCACTCATAATTTCATTGGTCATACTGCTGTTCCTGAGCCTGATTCGTTTCTCTGCTTTTTCAAGTTCACTAAGGAAAATATTCTCTCACAGTCTGTATTAGATACTGGTATGGTTAATAATGCTTTAGCAAGTTTGGAGATTAGTGGGTATTTCCCTGTGTGACATATTTTTGACCAAAACAATTCAGTATCAATGACAGCATTCTGTGAGCGAATATTCTCTGCATCATCACATATCATTAGACACCTCCATTCATCATCCAACTTTTGTTCATATTCCTCTCTAACAAATCCAGGAATCTTGGCTGTGATATTTGCAACAGACATATTTCTTCCACGTATAATTTCCTCAGGATCAAGGAAAGAACAGATATCAGAGAGAACTGTATCACTGAGAGGTAAGCGCTGCTGAAACTGAACGGCCAGTTCTACCAGAAATTTAAGCAACAGCTCAAACATTTGATTGGTATTCTGCAAGTCCCTCTTACTGGCTGTTGTATCCAGAAGTCGTGCAAACTTAATACCTCCATAGATTTTGTTAGCTGGTAAATGGTAGGTCTGGTTCTTTGGATCTAGTTGTACAGTCGGCGGCAGAAGTCCTATCGCCTCACCTGCTTCACCGAGACGCACAGTGTTCATGGACTCGAGAAAGACGCATGTTTTCTACACCTAATAATCTTGTGTCTTTGAAAATTGAGTGCCTCGGTGAAGCAAGAGAGGCGACAGGACTTTTGCCGCCGACTGTACCACTTGACTGACTGGTTCCTTGAGAGTACAGGGTTTGAAGAAACAACTGAGTTCAGACCTAAACATAGAGCTGACGTGAGTCCTTTACTACACGATGTACCATGGAGAGAGAACTTTGGAAGATGGTACTAAATTTATCAGTCAGTGATAGAACATACTCCAAGAACTGAATGTACAGATGGGTATATGGGTTTGAAAACTCAGTGTAGAGAAAGTCAGAAGAAAGCAATCGGTCTTCAGTGTGGGCTAGCTGAAAGAACATATGCAAAACATTCCACTGTTCTAGGATCCTAATAACACATGCACTTAGCGAGAGCCAACGAATGTCATTTAACTTCAGAATTCTGTGTTACTGAGCTTGCATTAACTCCTGAAAGTCTTTGAGGTCACGAAGACTCTTACTGGAGTGACTGAAATAGGAGTTACATTCTCGTAATACTTGTTCAAGAGGCTTTGGCAACAGTTTAGTTGAATGACTAACTGCTAAGGAGAGTGAATGACACACATTTCACTGTTATGATACTGGGGTTCTTTTCCTTTAATCTACTGACAATGCTGTTGTTGGCTCCGAACATCACATTAGTTGTGTCTGCAGCAAAGCCAATACATTTTGACAAGTCCATGTTGCATAACTGCAGTTCTTCACAAAGTAATTTAAATAAGTCTTCAGCAGATTCGCCCTTTAATGCAGGTAATCCAAGAAGCCGGGTTACTACTTTCCCCTCAGCTGAGTCATAGTACTTAAACAACTATTGCTACAACAGATTCTGTCCCAATGTTCGTCGACTCATCAATAATTATTGAAAAGTGGCAAGACTCTCTGATCTTCTCTAACAGCTCCCCTTTAAAATTTGATGCAAGGACATTTTCAACAATCGCAGCAGATTTTGTTCGCTTACAAGCATAGCCCTTCGCAATTTCTGAGTCATGGAATATTACAGGAAACAGTTCAGAGAAATGATTCATCACTGCATAATTATAGTAAATGATGCTCCACAAAAAGAGCAGTCATTTTAATCTCAGCACGTGAAATAGCATCTCGGACTTGAGCGGGTGCCTTGAATATTTGAGATCTGAAAGAAAGAGATATTTATGCTACTTTGATGCCTAGAACTACCAAAAGATTTGAGCAAATTCAAACAAACAATTTCAGTACGAAGGGACATGATATGCTACTCCCTTCTCAGACACCCTCCTATAAAACCTATCTTGAAGTATTAGCCTATTTGAATATATCTACTATACCGGCATATAATATTACCAGTAGGTAAATATAGCCTACAGTTGTTTCCTAAGGCTCCTATTAAATCACTTCCTACAAAATTTATATAAGACTATATAAAATGTAACAATATATTCACTGTGGCTACAAATTCTATATATTGATATCCATTACTTATAGTACTTACCAACAAAGAATATCTTGTGAATTAGACCTAAATAACATTCCTACTCATAATAATAATAATGATAATATATACTCGTATATCCCTTACTTTATTACTTGAATGCTGCTGTTACACCACTTACAATGAGCACTTCCTGTTTTGCCTCTCACCAGCCATTCCTTTAATTCTTTAATTCAAGCAAAGTAGTGCCCCTCGTATTTCATGCTCTAGCATTCTTACAATTCCACCATCAAAGGTGTATATTTACTTATATACTAAAATTTACACATATTTCCTTATTACTCAAATACATTGCATTCTTCCTCTGTTAAGGTATTATATTAAGGCATTATATATTTATAAGGTGTGTATTACTCCGTGACTTAGAGCTTGGTTCCATCCTAACTAATTTAATAAATTTTCTAAGTAAGTTACAGAAAAATGCAGGTATTATTACAGTAATATCATAGGAACGCTATGTTCGTAATTATAAATGCAGGTTATTCCCTGTAATCCAAAAAATAATTCTCAAATTAATCTTCACCTCTTAATCATTTATTAATTTCACCTATGATTTTAGTTTTACCTATATTTCACTTATTTACCTAACTATAAACATTATTTGTACTGTTCATATTTAATATCTTCAAAAGAAGTTTACCACCACGACCATTATTCGTCATTGATAATCTAGGCCTGGTAACTATGTACAGTCGCCAGCACTGCCGGGTGGTACAGGGCCCAAAACAGGGGCTCACATGTTAAAGAGATTTAAGTGATTCAATTCCTTATGCAACAAAGTTCACTTTATGTGATAGTGTATCGAGGATACTTCATCTCACACACATGGATTTACTCGAGCTAAATAATCACAGTGATGCTACATCTCTGAATATGTGTGAGCCCCTGTCCACACGGCAGTGCTGGCGAGTGTACACATTGTTATACAAGATGAAGAATAAACTACAGTAGTAATACCATCCATCACTGGCATTATCCTCATTCACTTATAGTTAACTGGCTACACCATCACACTACTCTTTCTCCACCACAACCCCCCCCCCCCTCCTACACCATCACACTACTCTTTCTCCACCACAACCATCCCCTCCTACATCATCACACTACTCTTTCTCCACCACAACCACCCCCTCCTACACCATCACACTACTCTTTCTCCACCACAACCATCCCCTCCTACTCCATCATCTCTTCCTCCTCCTCTTCCACCACCACCTACGACATCACTTCCACCACCACCACCAACTCCCCCACCTCCACCTCTTACTGCTGCCTGCACCATCAAAACGCTCCACCTCCTACTCCAACTCCACCACCACACCACTCCTCCACTAATACCAATTCCTTTAACTCTTCCTCCACCAACACCTACTCATTCAATTCCTCTACCTCCTCCTCCTCCTCCTATTCCCATCAAGGCTCACCATGGCATTACAGAAGCTTGGTCCTGTACAGCCACAATCAAATATCCACCGACACTTTCCTTCCATCCTACTAAATATCTTGGTAATAAAGAACAACACGTGTATGAAGTTTGCAGCACCTCATAATAATAAATGAGGGATTTGAAATGACGTAAGGTGTTGTATGATTACATTTTGATAGGATACTGATTTATTAGCACAATGGAAGGAATGTATCGGTGGTTATTTGATTGTGGCTGTACCTAGATAACTGGGCCAACTGGCTGGCTGGCTCGATTCTATCCTTTCTCCTTCAGGCTGGCTGGCACAAGTACTCTTTTTTAGATCTTGGGCTGGCACTGCTGGAACTTGTTGGCTCAGTCACGAGGGTATAATTGTGGCATATTATTTGTAAGACTTTGAAGGAATAATTTCTTGCACATTTACCAACACTTAAGGGGGGTGCGGGAGTAGGGGACAGGCTTGGGGGGGGGGACTGGGGGGGGGTGCGGGAATAGGGGGACAGGCTTGGGGTGGGTAGAAAGCCTGTCCCCTATTCCCGCAACCCCCCCCCCCCCCCCAAGCCTGTCCCCCTACTCCCGCACCCCCCAAAACCCCCCCTCCCCCAAGCCTGTCCCTATTCCGGCACCCCCTTAAGGTGAGATTCTTTGTTGGTGAATTGGAAGGTTTCTGATTCCTCCAAACTATGCCACTAAACAGATCTATTTGTATCACTGATGGCGTCTGTTTCCTGGCATAGTTTGGAGGAATCAGAGACCTTCCAATTCACTAACTAGAGAATCTCCCCTTAAGCAATATTATAACGTGCGTCAGTGAACGTTTTATTGTATAAATACCCTATGTTCTGGTTCTAATTCAACTAACTCATTCAGATCAACCATGCAGAGTTTTAAAATACCTTACGTAAATGAAGGGTGAATTACTGATTTACACACAGGGGGTTAAATCCATGAATATATATTTTTACGTCATTAAGAGGTTAAACGGTACGGTTAGCCCCAGGAATTCTTAAACTATGTAAAACAAAGAAATAAAAGAGATAATTATTCTGTAAGTACTGCAGTGGATGGTCTACCAAGTGATTCAGTTATTGCAAAACACACCTAATAATAATATTATATTGCAGTTACGTAGCCTTTCATTTTTTTTTTTTTAACCCACGAAAACAGCATGTATACGAGATCTTACGGCCAATAGTACCGTACATAATATAGCTACCCAACACCACCTCCCTTGCCAATAGAGCATGGTGAGGATTCTATACCATTCTAAATTACCGCAATAGATTATTACACTAGCTCTATATATAACTTTGACTCCTATTGTAAACATAAACCATTGTAAACACTAGAACTATCCATTGGCAGCAAATAATGGACCATTCTGGGGAGACCTTCCTGAACACATTTAATACACAGTACAGTGTTAGAGAAATTTGGAGCAACCGATTCCTCCAAACTATTCAAAGCAACAAACTACCATAATTTCGTAAGGTTGAGGTGTGTTGTACACTGTGCCAAAGTATAAATCCGATACAGCAATTACTTTGGAAGATAATTGCAAAAAACGATGATTCACTGGCCCTGAAACCCATAGTAGTTCATAGATTTCGCTAAATATCTGTGGCATAAAATGAATTATTGACTTTACCACAATACCACTTTCCTCAAAAGATAAGAATACCTCTCTAAACGTTTATTTTTATATTATTTTAAAACCTTTGGACTATAGCCTGTGACCTTTATAAGGCCCCGAGATTATTGAATATAGTGCAAGGTGAGAGTGGAGCTTCATGGCGTTAGTTTTTATACAAGTCACTAACAGGAGATGGCTATGTTATGGCAGCCGTCAACGGATTGGCGAGTTGTTTGATAATATTCAGAATCTTTTTGTTGGTCATATTTTGTCTTAACCTCAAAGATGCTTTGGTAACCAGGCTCAGGTAAACGTCCACAAATGTTATGAGATAAAATACGGTACTTAGCCTTTATTTAAATATTTAGTATAGAAGGGAAAAGAATTTCACTGTAAATTGGAGTGCTATTGAATCCTATGCCGCAAAATGGATCCCCTTTTAGTAAAATTGAGGTGATTTGTTTCCTGGGATAGTTCAGATATGTGTTCCGTTAGCTTGTGATACCTGGCGGCCATGTGTAGACACAGATGACAGAAACTTCAAACAATGGTGCCATAGCCTTAACGTGCACTTGAATTGGTTTTTCTTCTATTTGTATTTTTTTGTACACCACGCCTGAGTCACCATAAACAACATTACTTGGCATAACACACAACACATCTATGTTATTCAAATAACATATCACAATCATCAAAAACAAATGCATGCAAAGAATTAATGCCCCTCAGATTCCCTTGACAGCACAACATTTAGACACAACAAAGAAACCACAACCACAGTATACAAACAATTTATCCTATCAGTGATGGACTATGCAAGCCCTGCCTGGGCCTCAAACTTTACTGAGACTCGTCTCAACACCCTTCAGACCATACAAAATAGAACTCTAATGATAATCACAGGCTGCACAGCTACCACACCTACAGACCACCTACACCATGAAACCAAAGTCATCAAGATCAAGGACCACATTGACATGAAAGGCACACAAAAAACAAACACTTGCTGCAGCCTCCACAAACCCATACCACTCACTACACTACATGGCAGAACACCCACACCTGCCCAGGGGGGCTGACTTTATTCTTTGTGAATAATAGTTATCCCCCACAGGGCTAGAATAAAGATTGTTGTAGGATCTGGTCACTTTCTAGTGGATTTGACGAGATCTGCCCACATGGATTAAAAATTCATGTGAGGTATACTGCAACCGGAGGCTCTTTTTTTTTCACTGCTGTGTGGACTGCCTTTGCATGCATCAGTGTAAACTCCCTCCCCTTTATGGTCCCTTCAGGACTGGTCTCATGGAAGGTGCGGCCCCACTTGTAGCTCTTGTGGTAATGTGGGCTTGGGCCCACAGCACTGGCTGTGGGATCAAAGACCTTCCCCACCAATCTCCCTGGTGGTCGGAGGCCCCCAGACTCCCTGATCCAGTAAGCTCTGGTCCCATTTCCCTGGGATGTGCTTCGGTAGCCCAGGCATATAGGGCCAGCCCCTCCTCTAATTTAATTTGTTTTTTCACTGCGACCAGAGTGTACCAGGGGTCTGTGGGGCAGGAGGCCATTCTGCCCCGGGAGAACATCAACAACAACAAAAACAACAACACCCACACATGCCAAGAAACATAAAAACAACATCCAGTACACAATCCCATTCACAAATACAATCATCTCTCATACCCTGTCCACCACAAACCAGTCTCCAGAAACATATCCATACTCAAATCACTCACCAATCCATTCAAACACTTAAGAACAACACTCAGCTGCTTGCACGACTTCCTGACATCCACCCATCTGAATCTTCCCTTCTCCGTGAGGGAATTGTATTAAGCTGTATGTTGTGGTGAATTGATTTTTTTTGGAAGTTTCTGTGGTTTTGTTCCTTGTGTTATTGGGCATAATTCAAAATGTTTATTAATTTCCAACTTGACTCGAATGGGTGGTGGTGAGTGTGGTCCTAATCAAATATATTTAAAACCCATTAACTCCCAAGTTTTTTTGGTGAGAAATTTTCAGAGGTTTCTCTGATATAAGCAATGTGAAGGGTTGCGAGATAAAAAATTTAGTGGTTATAGTGCTTTATTTCCTTTAGTAAGCTTGAAAAAAGCTGTCCTCAAATGAGGACACTGGGACAATATAATAACATCTTCCAATAATAAGCTTGAAAAAAACTGTCCTCATTAGAGGACACTGGGATAACATAATAGCATCTTCTAATAACAAACTGTCCACAAATGAGGACACATCAAAATAACATCTTCCCTTCCGATTTGTTAGATAGATGAAAATCATACTAAAATATCATTGTGCTTCTGAAACATCATAAAATGAAATATGTAAAGACAAATGAACTGAAAACTGAACTCCAGGAGACTATTTTGCATTCACTTTTTGTGATAAGGGGCAAAACATTCTTTACAGACTGTTACATTACATTTGGAACAATAGGTTCTTGGTTTCTTGGAACAAGGCTTCCTTTGGCAACGTCTTTGCTGTTCACGCTTTGTAACAACATGGTCCTTTCCATCATACCGAACATAAGCAAGTTTTGTAGATGGGCTTGGAGCGTTGCTTTTTCTCCCCAATCTTCTGCCTGCATCACCTGACTTCAAATAAGGGACACATACTGCTCTTTTGAAGCTTACTAAATCAAGCTGATCCTTTCCTTGATGCAGGAGTTTATGGATGACCCATGCATTTCCAACCATCATGTCTAATACGCGAGTGAAGAGCGACCAATACCACTTTCCCCGCAGAGATGTTGCATACTTCCCTGCCAACCAGTCGTGGTGATCTACACCTCCCATATAGGCATTGTAGTTGTTCAGAACATTTGGCTGAGGAACATCACCTTTTCCTTTTATATCACGTTTCCATCTCTTTACCTTTTTGACAGGTTCAATGGTATCATAGTTTGTTCCAACACACACACCTTTGTTATCAGACCATCTGACAAAAAGAATTTCTTCATTTGTGTCAAACATATAGTCATAGCTTTCTCGTTTCTCCTTCATGACATTTGCTCATTCTATTTTCTCTGACTGTACCTATTTTCTATGACTGCCCTTTGAATGATTGGGACCCCGAGATCCTCCTCACTTGACCAATAATCTCTCTCAGTAGGAACTTTGTGACATCCTGAAAATAGCAGTATCCCAATGAATGTTTTCAGCTCAACACTGAAAGTAAAATCACACATATTCTTACATGAACTTGCATAGCGAACTGTCTCTTTGACAATGTGATCATAGATGCTGGGAGTCATCAGTTTCTCAAACAGTTCTATTTGATAAATGATCTAGGCTCTCTTTCATTTTCTGCAAACATTCACTGTGATGAACGGAACGCTGTTTGACCTTGCCATATTCAGGAGTTTTGTGCTTCCACATGGGTTCAGAACTTCAGAGTCACAAAATTTTCGCTTTTTTCTGGATGATGTAGACTATGGATTTCTTTGTTTTTAGCATGTTCTTCAACTGGCACTCGATCCACATGAACTTCTAAGGAACCAGGCACATCTTGAACAGAAATCTCACCCATAACATCTTCATCAATACCCTCCTCATCAGTCAGTTATCTACATCTGGTGGTACAATAATCACATCGGCTCTTTCAGTCGTATCTCCCTCCTGATCCTCCTCAAACAACAATTCAAGTGCTTGCTCCACTTTAAGTGCAGAACGTATAACAAACACCGTCATCCTTGGCCTGTTGTAACATATATAATAATCAGAGGGAGTTGCAGGTTCTGTGATCATCATCCTGTTGTGACATACTTTTATTATATTATCCTGGTGTCCTCAATTGAAGACAGGAATTTTCTAACATTGATGGCTTGCTGTGTAATGAAAATAATTACTTGATATATATATAAAGCATAAGACAGATCAGCCTCTTAACAACATGTGACAATATACATATAATTGATGTGGGTGTTGTAGTATTCCATATTCACGTTGGAATGGTGGCCTCTTTGTAGCTCAGTTTTGCACCGAAATTATACCCCAATTGAACGCTTCAGTATACATCAGTGAAACATAGTTTCTGGATAAGGTTGCTGAGAAAACATAGTTTTAAGTTTAAAGTACAGTCTCCTCCACTGCCGCGTTCATCACTCCAGTGTTGTCAATGTGTGTAACCCACAAGGTGTGAACCTCCAATATGATTCATGTCAGTGGGAGGTTGATTGAGGGTTGGTGTTGGCTTGGGTGTGGTGTTCTATGGAGGCAGGGTAGGGAACTGTAAGCTGTAATGTAGTAGTCTTGGCCAGGTGCTATTTTTATGAATGCTCAATATAAGTCAAAGATAATAGTAACACATGGTGGAGTTTTTGTTTGATGTTCTACATCATAACGATAATGATAGTTACTGCAGGTAAGAATAATATCTCTAGTGTGGAATTTAAGCACGTCACCGTGTTGCTATAACATTCCACACCACCATTAGTCCCCACAAGTCAAGATAGGCTCGTTCCTTCAAGTTAGTCATTGCATATTAATATGGTATTTATTTTGTGACGATGACACAGATTTGTCAGTAACAACAATGTCCAACATTTGATGAACATTAAAATAGTAGTACTGGTGTACTGACAGTTGTCATTAAAAGTTGTTTCTTGACAGTTCCGACTAAAGATAATTCATTATATATTTTTAATTATATAGTGAACCTTTCACAACCTTTATTGTTAACATTACTTTGTGATCATAGATGGATTGGGTGAGGATGGAAACATAAATCATATATTTAAGGTGTTGGATGCTTCATATGTGTCGGAGTTGATGAATACAGTCGAGCTTCAAGGTGTTGGTTGATTCAGGGTATACATAAGTAAATATTCTTATATTTCACTTTGATACAGATTGACTTGCACCTTCTATGTGATTTACAATACCCTATTTACACACGACAACTTATTTCATTAAAATTAATTGAGTTTAGGCCAAGACGAGATGATGCTAGTAACCACAACTGTGCACGCCAATTAATGTGTGTGTGGAGAGAGAGAGAGAGAGAGAGAGAGAGAGAGAGGACTTTCAAGGTATTCGCGACTATAACTTTAAATGTATGATTTTTTTTGCCATCCTCCCTCAATCCGTCTATAACCGCTTAGTAATGTCAAAACTGAAGTGTGTGTAACTTCAATATGTAATGATAATAAAATATTACCTCGGTCGGATCAGTCAAATTTCATCGTAAAATATAAACAGTCCTGACACTACTACCAATGTTCACAATGCTCGTAAATTGAAGATATTTGTTATAATTGACAGAAAATAAAGCCATCGATATCACAATGATTAACTTGGTGGGCCAACGGATGGAAATTTATGAGGCCTGATTTTAATATGTTATGTCCTCGGAACATTGTGACGTTTAAAACTTCACATTTATTATAATTTACTTATTATGTGTAATAACTATCATTAACGTTATGATGTAGAACATTAAATATTAATTAAAACCAAGATGAACTGCTAATAGCTGGCATATACTAAACATTCATAGAGACATCTGGCCGAGACTAGCTACTGCCTCACTAACCCAGTATTTCTTTTACCGTTTGAGAGCATAATATACTGATAACAAACAATAACTAATGACTTTACTAACCATCACAATGTTGTGGTCTACCAATGTCATGTTTGTTATGTAACAGATTTATATAGTTGACATATAATTTACAATTCGTTTCAACGCCGGACAGACGCTGTTTTTCGCAAACATCTCCTAAATGAATCGTTGTTTAAGTATAATATTTCAGCACACTACCTTTAACATCCGGACCTAATTTATGGCTGACATACCATATTACTATATGTGTTATGTTAGGAGTTTACTCGTGAAAAATAACAAAGCTGGCCAATCATATTGACGCATTCGAAGGAAAGAGTGACCCCCCCCCCCAATACCCTCCCAAACCATTCCTAACCACAACTACTTCTGCCCCTTCTCGCCCTCGTTATCCCTCCTCTTCTCTCCCTAGCTCAGGGGTCTTCATTGTGCGGCACGCGAGCCAGTGGCGGCTCGCAATGACCTGGGGTGGAATCCAAAGAGATTGTTTAGCGACGCGTCGCTAATACCGATGTCGTTAATAACTAACTACACGCAGGCGTCGTTAACTTCGCCCTGATCCAAGAAGCCTCTGCCCGCCTGTTGTTAGGAGCGCGGTAACTGGTACACGCCTCTGATTGGCTAGAGTCATCAATGACGTCATGGACACCTCGTAGCCAATCACGAAGCGTGTGACATGGCGCGTTTGTTTAAAAACCGCGATCAGCTGGCAGCTGTCAAAACAAGTGTCTTCGTATCGCTCTACTGAGTGTACTCGACTTTTTCATTTCAAACACAGCAGGTACGTCCACAGTTTTTATTTAGTATCTGAAAATAGTTTTTGGAGTCATACGAAATGTAAATAATGAAAAGGTTATGAAATGCTTATTGATTTTATGCACTCTTTGTATGGTAATTACATTAATCATTCAGTATACAGTACTTGGTTTTAGCATTTCATTAATTATTAACATACTTGTATTTTGTTTAAAACAATGATGTATAACACAGTACTGTATTTACAGTAGTGTACTGTGTTCTATTTTCGTAGCACTCTGTGCTCTGCCATCTAACTAATACCCAATATTCTAATCCTGTTCCCACCTCCTGTCAGTGCTTATAGTGGTGAATCCATGATCCATTCTCTGAAGATCATTTAATAACATTGTTTATTCTGAACACACAGCAGAATACGTATTGTTGCCACACTTCCTCCATGCACAAGAGGACATTAGGGACATCCTAGAAGTGATGATGGAGTCAGCAGGAAGCCACAGCTGCTATTAGAGAAAGTGCAGCAGCACAGAGACAAGCAGCTGAAGCCATTATAGTGCTGGCTTCTATTGTAAGAGTGTTTATTGAGAAATAAGGAAAATAACTTTGGATCAGGATGTGTTGCATACAGTATGCTACTAATTTGGCTAGGTAGGGAAGACAGTAATAGCATGCTCCTAGCTAAGTTAGGAGCATACTGCAAATAACACTGAACTGCATACAGTCACATATTCCAGCAACACAATAAACATTCTAAGATCCCATTGGAAAAACCATGTAATCGTAATGTAAATATAACCGATAACACCAACTTAGGAAATAGATATACAGTATATATATAGTTTGGTGATTCTGCATGCCAATACTGTACCAATGTTACCAAACATTCTGTCACATGCCACATTAAAAAAACATATAGCAAAACACCAACAGACACAGACATAATAAGTTGGTAAATAAATACACTAGTAACCATGACATAATTTTATTTTTTTAAACCCCCTTTCGACCATAAAACTCCGGTATGATCTGGTCACGTGTCTGTCTACCCGTGCCACCACGATCACCAGCTCCAACTACATGGGCCTCAATAGGCATGTCCTCTTCTGGTAGATGCTGGAAAATGAAGGTATTAAGGGATTTTAGAAATCACTGAAAAACATTGATATATTAAGACAAACTTCAGGGTTGAAGCAGTGCAATTGCAGAGATTGCATTGTACAGTATTATAATAATTACTGTAATTGAAGTAATTACTGGTGTCTCACTGTACTTATATAGTAGCACAGTAAGGTAAGTTAATGCTACAATAAATACTAAGCCACAGTGTATACTTACATTGTTAGGGTCAGGAATACTCCTACTGACACACCGGTTGTGCAACAGGAGACAAGCACTTACAATCTTTGCAGATCTCAAAGGAGTGTACTGTAATTCTCCACCAAACCGATGAATACATCTGTTAGATACCATTTATTAGAGGGATATAAAAGGAAAATGTAACAGTGGATTTTATGGACCAATGTGAACAAAAAGTAATCATATGAAATACATTAATAAAAAGAAATTTTCATTTCATTATAAAGTCAAAAGATTTAGAAACCTTGCCATTGATTGGAAACTCTTATGAAATTAGAATTGAGGTTTGGAGAGGGAGCAAATTATAACTATATATAGAGTTTGCTTGTGATTTGTTGAAACCGAAGGGATATTAAAAAGTCACTTCCTAACCTGAAGCGATTTTTCACAACTCCTAAGGTCAGCTCCACAATGACCTTGTTCTTACAAGGGCCCTGTAGTAGAGTTCTTCTGCCTCATTTGTGGGATTGGTGACTGGGGTCATGAGAAAAGGCTCCAATGGGTACCCACTGTCACCTGCAACACATTGTTACCAGAAAGATGAACTATTTATACATACTGTACATACATATATAACTATACATAAACTCACCTGGGAGGAATATGTATATCATACAGCCTTAGAACTGTACACTTGTTAAAACATCTCCTGATACCAACCTAGGAGTAAGTAGTCCCCAAAGTGCCTCTACTAAAGTGTTGCCTCAAGTTGCTGTTCCTTCAAATGTAGGCATCATAAGTGGATCCTGCAAAGTGACACATGTATTAAAGCATGTGGTTCTACTTCAAATGTTATGCCAAGAAGCCCTCACATATATATAATGTTTTAATACACTTGGCAACCCTAGTGTAAATGGGAAGACTTTTTATATCAAAGTTGATTTTTAAAGAGATATAACCATGCAGGTTTTGGGAAATTTTTCATATACAAGGTTATGCAATAATATAGACCATATACTAAACAGTATCTTACACAAAATTTCTTATTTACACACATTATTTAAATCTAGGTACATGAAATACAGTACAGTACCTGGAAATCTGGCAGAATAATTGATGATCAAGCCATTTCCATCACAAATAACTTGAAAGTTTAGTAAATTTAATCTTTTTCTATTGACGTACAGTACATGGCCTCATCAATACTTGGAGCCTTGATGGCAACGTGTGTACCTGCATACATAGCATAAACATTAATATATTGTGTAACAATAGGATCAATTTTATCTGTCTGCCTCATACTCTAAACAAAGGAATGACATAGTATATACAGGACTGTATACAGGTACAGTATTATATAAGCCAAACCAATATAATTCCTCAAGAGGAAAGTACACAAGTTAAGGTTGAAGTTAATATTGAGGGTAAAAAACTGTTACCTCTCTTACACCTTGTATGTTGTAGAGCCAAGAATCACAACAATGTTGGTGGGGGGAGACTGATCATTTATTATGGAGCATGTCTCTATATGATTGGGTTCTAACAACAAGGAAAACAACTAGCATTATGGATTTCATCAATAAAACTATGAAGCTTACCATCTATAGCTTCAATTACTGGTGGGAAGTTGGTGACCCTGCTGAAGGCTTGGGCTGATGTTCACAACTGTTGTGGTGTTGATGGCATATTAATTTCCTCAGCAGCCTTGGTACTCATGATGTTTGTTATTCTGGTGAATATTCTGCTGATGCTTGCTTGTGTTGGACCTGAAATAATCGTTATTTATTCAATATGTACTCATCAATGAGCTGCGTCAGCTCATGCCGAGTTAAGTGGTAGTGCCTTATCAGCTCGTTGTCATTGAGAGCTAGAGGGTCCAGACGGTCTCGAAAGCACCTCTCTCTCCTTAGAGCCCTTGTTGCCATGTCAGCCAACACGTAGTCCATGGTGAAGTAGCCTCAGTCCGCTGACTGGCAGTGTGAGACCAGTCACCAATGTACAGTACAAGCAGTACTTGAAATGTTGTCTAGCATGCTTTTTGTGTGTTTAACGGCACTGTTTACATCTTGCCGTCATTAAATATATATTGATATCAATTTCCACTGTAATCAATGAGAAATATTCACTAAATATGATGATATCTGAGCCCATATGGTGCACGTCGTTAACTTCTACCAGCTTTTACTACACCTCCCGAGGTGTTGTTATTAACGACGTCGCTAACGCGCCCGTGACGTCATCATTTTGTTTCTTGGATCGCGTCGGTAGTGGCCGACGTCGCTAACTCGAGTTACCGACGTTGTTAAGTTTCTTGGATCCGGCCCCTGATTGGCAGCTCCCAAGAGAGAGAGAGAGAGAGAGAGAGAGAGAGAGAGAGAAAATCATCAGTGATCAGAGAAAAAATCCAAAGTATTAGATATGAATTGCATCACTATGCCGTATCAGATGTATCATTTAATAAAATTGCTAATGGGAATGGCCCTGGCAATTCTTTACTTTTCATAATTATTCAACACAAAGAGAAAAGGAGAAACATTAAATGAAGGCGGTTTTTTTTGTATTATTAAAGTCAAGAATTTCAGTATAATTTATTAATAATATATTGTTACTAGTCTTGTTCTATAAATCTGTGGTTATGGAAACCCACAAAAATATATAATTTAGTTCCTATATATATTTTTTTCTGCTTATCCATGTGGTTTATGGCTTATGCGGCTCTCACTCTGAATATGTCCTGAACTTTTGGCTCTCGTGAAAAAATTAGTGAATAACACTGCCCTAGCTCCTCGCCTCCCTCGTCACTCGTGTCCCTCCCTATTTCTCCCATCATTGTATTGTATATTAGAATGTTATGTAGATGTATATGTATAGATATGATTATTAACGATTTTATTTGGTTGCCCACAACCCAAACTGACTTCATCCTTCTGGTGGCCTTAAACAAGTGGGTTATTATCCGGCTATACGGCCATTAACAACGGTATTAGTTATTGCTTTAATGGTCGTTTGACCCACTCTGGTTTTCATGTCCACACACAACAGTAACTGTATTAAACAATATTACTAATGAACGATACGTATATACATACTGTCATATGTAACTATTATTTATGTACGTAATTAGAATAAGAAAAAAAAAAATCAAAGATGGAAGGGGGATGGTGTATATAGGGGGATGAAGAGTGAAACGGGGAGGAGGGATAATGTGATATTGGGGTAGGGAAGGAAGGAGTGGTGTGGGGGGTGTTCGGGGTGTTGGTGGAAGGGTTACACGAGTACCCAACACTCGTCCGATTCTCTATAACGCCTTAGATATGATGACTGGATTAGGCTTAATATCACTCAGTAAACTCCTAACATAACATATAGAGTAATATGGTATGTCAGCCATAAATTAGGTCCGGGTGTTAAAGATAGTGTGCTGAAATATTATATTGATACAACCAAGGAGGTTGTATAGGTGGAGTCGCCATGAGGACCTGATTTGTGAAGCCACCAATCTGTCATTTCCGGCGCCTTCAAGATGGCGCATTCCTTTGTATGTCATGTCAGAAGTCCACTTTTACTGAAACATACCTTTGTGTCCGCCATATTGAAGGCGCCGAAAATGACAGTTCGGCGGCTTCACTTAATCCCCTGGATTAGTGAGCCATGGCGACTCCACCTATACAACCTCCTTGGATACAACGATTTGTGTAGGAGATATTTGCGAAAAAGATCGTCTGTCCGGCGATGAAACGAATAGTAGTACAGCATTACAACTTACAATCCTCTCGCTAACTTTCCTCCGTAAAACATGCACCACTCCATTCCCAAGCCTTCATTACCATCCCCCTGATATATCCTGGCATGTGTTTCGGATATGAGAGTCGGAAACTGGAGGTTCACACCTTGTGGGGTACAAACATTGACAACGCTGGAGTGATGAACGTGCCATTGGAGGAGACTGTACCTTCGTATTGTTTTATTAACAAATTTTTTAATAAAAGAATATTTTATCAGATGTCCTCAAATGTGGACACAGGGAGTTAATGGGTCAACAGCTTCCAGATAAGGGGTCTAGAAATATCTAATCAATATCTAATCTCTTTTATATCTGCTACGCCACGGTAACCCGAAATGTAATACTTTCACCCAATACGAGGTCGCCACCGTTGATTCACTAGGCCACACAGACGATGGTACAGTCTCCTTCACTGCCACGTTCATCACTCCAGTGTTGTCAATGTTTGTACCCCACAAGGTGTGAACCTCCAGTTTCGACTCGCATATCCGAAACACATGCCAGGAGTAAATAGGTGGAATGGTAATGGAGGGGTGTAGGCTTGGGAATGGAGGGGTGTAGGCTTGGGAATGGTGTGGTGCATGTTTTACGGAGGAAAGTTAGCGAGAGGATTGTAAGCAGTAATGCTGTTCTAAATTATATGTCAACTATATAAATCTGTTACATAACAAACATGACTGAGAACCCAGAACAATGTGATGGTTAGTAAAGTCATTAGTTATTGTTTGTTATCAGTATATTATGCTCTCAAACGGTAAAAGAAATACTGGGTTAGTGAGGCAGTAGCTAGTCTCGGCCAGATGTCTCTATGAATGTTTAGTATATGCCAGCTATTAGCAGTTCATCTTGGTTTTAATTAATATTTAATGTTCTACATCATAACGTTAATGATAGTTATTACACATAATAAGTAAATTATAATAAATGTGAAGTTTTAAACGTCACAATGTTCCGAGAACATAACATATTAAAATCAGGCCTCATAAATTTCCATCCGTTGGCCCACCAAGTTAATCATTGTGATATCGATGGCTTTATTTTCTGTCAATTATAACAAATATCTTCAATTTACGAGCATTGTGAAGATTGGTAGTAGTGTCAGGACTGTTGATATTTTGCGATGAAATTTGACTGATCCGACCGAGGTAATATTTTATTATCATTACATATTGAAGTTTCACACACTTGTGTTTTGACATTACTAAGCAGTTATAGACGGATTGAGCGAGGATGCCAACAAAATTTAAAGTTAAAGGGTAAATCTTTGGAATTATGCCTCCATCTATGTTTTTATTTTTTTATTAGAATCATCTTAAAATGAAAGGATTTGATGTTTTTGGTTTAAATTGATTTTCGGAAATGATGTATTTTGATACTATTCCCACCCCATTCCTACCCATACAATCTTGGGGGAGAGCCTGGGAATCCGGGGGTTTTGGGTGGAGGAAAATGCGTAAATTAGCATGTTTGAGTTTTATAGTGACTTCATGATCAGGCATAAATGTCGAAATTTGAAAATCCGAGCCAACTTTTGAAATTATCAGCCATAAATGTCGAAATTTGAAAATCCGAGCCAACTTTTGAAATTATCAGCCATAAATGTCGAAATTTGAAAATGCGAGCCAGCTTTTGAAATTATGATCAGCCATAAATGTCGAAATTTGAAAATCCGAGCCAATTTTTGAAATGAATTGTCTAAAATCTAGGGTGGAAATCGCAAGATTTTGGAAAATACCCAAGATATTGGGATTTTTGGATATTTTGGGAAGATATTCACAAAAATAGGGAAAATCAATTGATCATAAAACAATACGGTAAAGAAATTTTGAAATCACACTAACCAACCTGACCCAACCTAACCTAACCTAGACTGAGGTGTCCTTCGGCCCTAACCTTGATATCCTTTGGGCCTAACCTTGATATCCTTTGGGGCTAACCTTGATATCCTTTGGGGCTAACCTTAATATACTTCTTTTGTGTGCATTTCCGAAACCAAAAATAACATCAAATCTTAACATATCAAGATTATCCCCTCTCCCAAAATATACACAAATAGTTTATACTGAATGCTTACCGAGATGAAAGTTGGTGGATGCATAGGTAAGAATAGTTGAGAACTTTGCTCTATTTTTTGTTCTGCTTGGAGATGTATTTCTGACACCTCCACAATTTTTTTCCATAGTCCAAAGTAGTGTCTTATTCACAATTGTCACAGTTTTTCTTATCTAAAATAAGTTCGTGGCACACGCACAAATCAAATAGGGCCCTGGAGTCAGAAACATACCGATGGCGAAATTCAAGGAGGCCCATATCACAGTTGTTGTTGTTGAAGGTTAACCTCTTGCAATCATGGCGTCTGTCAGCTCTACCCTCTCCATTGTTACTACTACCCCTAGTAGGTGTTTAAACTGTGATATGGTGACTGCCACAAAATCCCCCCGCCCCCATCAGGGAGGCGCGAGCTCCTGGGAAAGGCTTTGGTCACCCGGGCAATCACCATATCACAGTTTAAACACCCACTAGGGGTAGTAGTAACACTGGAGAGGGTAGAGCTGACAGACGCCATGATTGCAAGAGGTTACAATGAGCCGGCTTTCTTGTTCAGCTTGCTGAGGTGGCCTCACAGTGTTGACAGGTGCAGGGAAATTTCTCTGTTTTAGGGAATATTGAAGTGCACACATGGAAATATAAAGATTGTTCAAAAGTAATCAGGGAAATTTCTACCAGACGAAATACCCAAAAAAACGTGTGTTTAAGAGTAAACAGGGAAAAATTGAGATAAAAAGGGAAATTCTGATGTTGAAGTGAGGGAAATTTGTCAAACAGCTGACCTGGCAACCCTGAAGGCCATCATAAGAGTAGTTTTTCAACCTTTCATATGAAGAGGTAATTCTGGGGAATATTTAGGGTAAATTGTGTGCAAAATCTCAAAGCAATACACGAAGGAAATATAACCTACAGTTGTGTAACCTCGGTATGTAATATAGTGTTTGAATGACGGATTTTTACTTTGTTATGTTTTATGAGAATATGGTGACTACCATATGGGTTCAGCCATATTGTTTATTGACATTTTGGACTTGGGAAAAAATCAGAGTGTGAAAACATGAACTTTCATGTTATGAAACCAGATTCGACCGACAACTTTACCCATCATAAAGGTATTGTACATTCCAAAGATTATCCGAAATAAGTTGTCTTGTGTAAATAGGGTATTGTAAATCACATATAAGGTGCAAGTCAATCTGTATCAAAGTGAAATATCAGAATATTTACTTATGTATACCCTGAATCAACCAACACCTTGAAGCTCGACTGTATTCATCAACTCCGACACATATGAAGCATCCAACACCTTAAATATATGATTTATGTTTCCATCCTCACCCAATCCATCTATGATCACAAAGTAATGTTAACAATAAAGGTTGTGAAAGGTTCACTATATAATTAAAAATATATAATGAATTATCTTTAGTCGGAACTGTCAAGAAACAACTTTTAATGACAACTGTCAGTACACCAGTACTACTATTTTAATGTTCATCAAATGTTGGACATTGTTGTTACTGACAAATCTGTGTCATCGTCACAAAATAAATACCATATTAATATGCAATGACTAACTTGAAGGAACGAGCCTATCTTGACTTGTGGGGACTAATGGTGGTGTGGAATGTTATAGCAACACGGTGACGTGCTTAAATTCCACACTAGAGATATTATTCTTACCTGCAGTAACTATCATTATCGTTATGATGTAGAACATCAAACAAAAACTCCACCATGTGTTACTATTATCTTTGACTTATATTGAGCATTCATAAAAATAGCACCTGGCCAAGACTACTACATTACAGCTTACAGTTCCCTACCCTGCCTCCATAGAACACCACACCCAAGCCAACACCAACCCTCAATCAACCTCCCACTGACATGAATCATATTGGTGTGTGTTTCGGATACTAGAGTCGACGACACTGGAGGTTCACACCTTGTGGGTTACACACATTGACAACGCTGGAGTGATGAACGTGGCAGTGGAGGAGACTGTACCTCAGCCAAGCCGAGTACACACCAAAAATCCAGTAACTGGGAGACTTACCCTATTGCTCTCCGGCTAACTAGAATGATCCCAAGGCCGTAGCATCATCACATGCCTAACTACCCAGGTCTCTATGCACTGAGTAGCCTACCTATGTAACACCTGTGAGCCCTCGCAGACACAACGGAAAATATAGCCCGTAGCCCTAACGCATCCAAGCTATTTAACCTGTTATTCGCTAGAAGACTTACTAGTTTGCTCTCTAGATGAACTGAGTAAGTTATACAAATACTGATGCAGGAAACTTAACTCACTATCTTCAGAAAGGGATTTTCTGAACCAAGTACCAAACAAATTAAGACCATCTAATTTTCTTCAATGAGACAGAGGAATAATGGCAGTAGGCCATATATGACATAATATAAGTACAATTAAATAATGATAATCACTGTTCAACACTTCAAGTGTTAATAGCCTTAATAGATACCATATAGATTTAAAGTTCCCGTCCACGTCCGCCCTTTAATGAATAAATAATATGACAGCACCACCCACCGTGGTCACAGAAAGGTTAAATATATATATATATACATATATATATATGGTACCGTATAGTACGTGATTACTAAGAAGTGATCACGGATTTCGGGCGTGAACGCCACACACAAGAAACAATAACTAATCTATGGAAATCACTAGCGGCAGACAAATACGTCGGACTACTGTCACGGGATAATTAAATAATACGAGAGCACCGTAGTGAACTTATGAGAAACACTTATCCCACACCCTATCCTAATAATTAAACACAAGAAAATATTGAAACAAGAAGATACTTCCCAACACGGTTATCTGCTCTGAAGAGAGAGGAGAGAGAGTGTATCTATACTGTGATGGCCTGCCTCTGAACTCATGAAAGCCGGAAGGTTCTCACCGACGCCAACTCGTGCACTGTTGGCAGGCACAAAAATATCTTCAAGAAACAGTATTCACACACCTTCTCTTTATAAATACATTATGGTAACTAAACTACAAAATCTATATACAGTAATCATACATACCAAACGTACGTAATATAAGTAAACGTGTAAGTAATAAAGTACGACTCCCACGACACCAGGTGAGTTTCTAATCGGGATATTGAGGAGGTGCTTCGAACAGTTTTCGAATACAGGGAGGCACAAAAACACGCGGACGCATCGTCTACGTGACATATCATTGAGGTGGAAATTAGATTTAGAAAAGGTCTATAATTTTAAAAACCTTATATAGTACGCCTCGAAGTGACTTAAATAAACATTAAACCCTTATAATCCTAAATTCAGTTTTGGTTACCACTGCTTAGATTTACGAAAGGGATTAAGCTGGCGGTGGTTTAAATTCTCTTACCTGTGCCCATTACTATTGCTGCCTCGGTATACCTGGTGACTCCTTACTGTGACCAACTCTTCAAAAAGTGTAGAGTTTTTCTATCCTTTTTACTTCATCCTTCATTATCTGGACTCTGCAGTACTCCTTGCACGTAAATGGGTATTCCCGAACCTCTGGAATCCTGCCTGACCACCACCCGATAATTTATGGTCAAAATGGCAACGTCGCCCTCAGGGGAATTCCAACTTCTGCCATACCCAGAATGGACTCCTTGAAGAGCAAGTACTATTGAAGGTCTTCCTATCAGATCCCCGGGGAGTTTTTCTGTCAAAAGCAGCGTGATCGCTGGCCTGTGCATTACGCCAAGGAGTGGATTGGGTGGAGGGTCTGGGCAAGGCCTTGGCCTGGGTCAGGCTGGTGGTTAGTATTCATTTGACAAGTAACACAGCTACATCCTCTCCAGGGCATGAGTACGCTAACATAGAAATGCCTGCTAACTGTGCTGTAGCTGGATGCCCTGCGCTGTTCAGGAAATACGGAAACTTAAGTTTCTACAATTTCCCAAAAGATGAGGAGTTCAGAAGTAAGTGGGTTAATCTTTGCAAGAGGAGTCTTATTAATTTATTCACTTCAAGAATATATAGCCGTCATTTTGGTGCAAAAACATTTGAAAGGAGTTTAAACAATGAATTTCTTGGCCTTCAAACACACCATCCATATTCTCTCTCTCTCTTTAATTTAATGCATTAATGCATGAAAAATAACCTAGATAATGCATCTGATGCCATCTTGGAGAGCGCTCAGAGAAGTGAAGAAAGAAGAATCTAGAAATGTTTACAAGAATTTGCATCAACTCCAGAATCCACGGAGGACTGATATTATACCACCTATGCAGAGTTGCCAACTTGAATTAAGTGGTGGTGCTAAACCCACTCCCGAAAAGCGCTAAAATAGCGCTATTTTTAACAAAGGGTCGACAAAACCTATATATTTTAATTTATTTCTTACTTATTCTTACATCAAGACTGATATAATTAATTAAGACCAGGACCAACCTGATTAAGACACCAAGAAATGCACAACAAAAACACAAAAAGGAGCTACGAAAATGTACTAAAGCCAAAATTTTCTTGCTAGATCACTTTAAAAATTAAAAGGAGGTAAATCTAGCTGCAAAAGCATTAGGTTGGTAACTCAGCACCTACGAGTTACCGTCCTCTTAATAACACCTCACAGGTTTGGTACCTAATTGGTCTCCTCTCCATAACATCACGAATCTGTGTACACGTGATAACCCCCCCCCCTCCCCTAATAGAGGTTGGTGGGAAGACCTCTCTAGTCCAGGGTTCTTCAAACTTTTTCAGTCGTGACCCAGTTTTTACTGTGACATCATTCTCTCGACCCATACAGAAAGATCTTTTACAAATGAACAGAATTATCAACGTAAAAAAACACAAGGCCAAAAACTGAAACGCAATAATTATGATAAAAAGGCATTCTAACCAGAATTATAAACATGTAATGTTTGTGTGTGTATATATATATATATATATATATATATATATATATATATATATATATATATATATATATGCAATTATTTTGTTTTATTGATAATTAAATATATGAATATTCGAGTATAAAAATATGTTAGGTGGATTCATTTATGAACCTCATATTTATTTTGTTGTCACGAACATTATTATTTTATTTTATTCGTGTATTTATTTTTGCGAGCCTGCGACCCAGTTTGGAGGAATTGGCGACCCAGTAATGGGTCGGGACCCGTAGTTTGAAGAACCCTACGAGTCTAGTCTATTGGTCTTGACTGGAGGGTAATTGTCTGAGGTAGCTGAGCCCTCGAACCTGACTAGGATAAAATAAAAGATACAAAAACTTGTATTTTTCTTTTACTCTCTCCTTCCTCTAATTCGGACCCTACTTTGAACTCTTTTCTTTTCTTTTACCCTCTCCTTCCTGGAATTCGGCCCCTACAGTAAGGTGATAAAATTACCATAGTAGTTCCATATGTTCCCCCTGAAGAATATACCAAAAACAACCGGGGTCCGTGTGAAGATGATGATGCTCTTACAACCACCACCAGTATACCCATCAAGCGACTATCACATGGGCTTTTCACCGGACTGCTTCACCAACTTGGCGTTTCGATGGACCTATTTGGCCAACCTGAGGGACATTTCACCCAACCAACCGTGCTTCCCAGGTTACATAAAATGTTACAAAGAGTTGCCCATTTCACCCAACCTACTCCGGAGTCTAAATATATATATTTCCTTTGATATAAAATACTAATAGCACAATTTATTACAAGAAAATGTGTACATGATAATAAATATTCATGCGATATATTTATTTCAGTCATGACGCTGATATTATATATGTTGCAGCTGTTGTCTTCTGGCAATCTCTTCATCTCTTCTCGCCAAAACATAGACCCCAAGAGTTTCAATATTTGCAGCATATCTCCGAGCCTCCCGCCGCCTCCTTCCATCTTTGTTATGATTGTTATTGTTCAACGAATCACGAATCGCGCGTGGCCGCTGATATAGCGATCAAGACCAATAAGACTAAAAGGTCTTGTCATACAAGGGCATAAATGTGTCCCGCTCGCGCATGACGTCACGGCGAGGATACACCACAGAACAAG
Source organism: Petrolisthes cinctipes (assembly GCA_033782935.1). Classification (NCBI taxonomy): domain Eukaryota; kingdom Metazoa; phylum Arthropoda; class Malacostraca; order Decapoda; family Porcellanidae; genus Petrolisthes; species Petrolisthes cinctipes. The sequence goes on from JAWQEG010001179.1 coordinate 194,080, forward strand.
TTGCCAGACAGTGATAAACAGGCTCATTTTCTAGTCAGTTGACAGTAGTTCAAAGGTGAGACAGGTCATCTCTCTATAGTGTCCACCAAGTGCCCAGTGTGAAAATGCCATGCAACTGCATGTGCAGTGTTTGGGTGTGATTCTGTATGAAGAAAGGCTTGCAACATAAAATTTCATGTCTTCCCCACCGATACAGAATCCTGACCTCTTTCCATCTCTTTCTCTCTCTTTGTGAGTGTATCTGTGTGTGTGTGTAGTACCAAGGCCAAGATATATATCTCTTGGCCTTGTGTAGTACAATGCTTGGTTTTTAATGAAAAATCACACGGACATACTGCCATGTAGCCAAAATAAACACAAAATAGTAACTGGTAACTGCTCAAGTGAGTCGCTGATGCTTATATTTCTCCACGTTTATTTTTTTTCATATTGCGGCCTTGTCAAGGTAAAGTAAAATGAAAAGCTTAGCAGTCATCTTAACTGTTCGAATTGATGTGCAATTGTAACAGGTTTTGCATACAATAGGGATGAAATTAGACTTGGTGTCCAGTATTTGGGAAGTTTTTGGCAATCACCTATCCCCATCTACCGCCACATTTCCTCCATCTATTCCTTAGAGACCACGATTGCTCCACTCCAGGTGATGGATGTTCATAAGTACCTCCCATTTGTCTTAGACTGCAAAACAAGTGTTTTATAACATCCTGATTTAGCCTATGTGTGCGTATATATGAAATGCCATATTTTTCTTTCAGCATTTCATATAGTTTGGGCAAAGATTTGGAATACACAAGTCCTTTTTGAAACTGGTACATATTTTGTTTCACTCCACAAACTTTCATTGACATGGCTGTATCAATCATATCATGCAAAACTTTGTTTTGTTGCTCCAAATGAAGTCGTATTATTAGTCTTAATAGTGTTATTGGGTTAGTGTTATTGGTCTTGATAGCGATCGCGTCTGCTAGAGGTGTTTTCAAGTCCGACGAACTAGTTGTACCAAATGACCATATGGTTGGGTTATTAATTAAGCAGTTCGGTGAAACGCCCCGTGTGATACGCGCTTCAGTGTAGTATTCTTTTGGCAGCCACTTTAATTAAGGGAAGAACTATTTCATATATTTGAGGGCTACCGAATCCTCCAAACATTGTCATGGAACAGCTCCCCGATTAATAACAAACACTGAGGTCGTACACATCACCATTACCCCCCTTCACACATCTTTACTACCCACACTTACCACACCAACATCTCAACACCTTCACTTCCCACTACACATCACTATTACTCCCTTTTTACACATTTTTTCTACCCATTACATATCACCATTACTCCCACTTCACACAACTTCACTACTCAGCACTATTACGCCCACTTCATACATCTTCACTTTCCACAACATCATCACTATCTACTACACATCACCACAACCCTCAATTCACACAGCTTCATTACACATCACCATTACCCCCCTTCACACATCTTTACTATCCTCCACTTACTACCATTACCCACACTTTTCACATCTTCACTACCCCTCACTTATTAACACATCACCACTACCCTCCCTTCACATAATATTACCTGCAAGTAGTAACACAACGTTCCACCTGATTTGTGTTTATCATATAAGGGCCTCTATGTATGTATGTATATGGATGGCTCTGTTATCTCATGTATACGGGTATCTAACATTCTCGCTGGCCAATTATGTAGCACGTTTTCATCTCAACGTTATCCTTCCCTTTATCACCGAGACAGATAAGGAGTAATATATATAGACTGATGCTACATATTGCCTACTGGTGTCACCTTCTCATTAGCCAACATTGGTAGGAGGAATAGAGAGGGAAGCAGGAAAGTCTTAAGAGGCATCATCAGCAGCAGAAGATGTAAATTGTAATCGGTTTAGCAGAACGAGGAAAATAAACACAAATAAAACTAAAAGCTGCAGATTCAACGAGGAGCAACCACCACCAGAAAAAGTAGTTGTGGTTGTAGCATATGTAGCAGGAGTAAACATCATCAGACTAACAAGCATAACAAGACCAGGTGAAGAAAGGAAGCCAACAGCCGGTACCATGAACCAAACAATCACCATATCCGACAACTTCTGGGAGTACAGCGCCAGAGCCAACTTCTACCTCTTCCCTCCTACAGACACCTACGTGAAGGAACTCAAGGATGTCTCTCCCATCTTCTTAAGGGTTGGTATCTATATAATGTTAATTGTATCCTATAGTATAATATCGGCCAAAATTCCATCCGGGTAATGGGACTTCAACAGAGAGAAATGTAAGTTCTTGATGCATTCCTCCCGTTATTTTTTTGTTAACCATGTATACACAGAATATGACACACACACACGCACACACCTTCTTGCCCATAAATATCTCGTTGCTTGGGTAGAATTCTATCGAGTTTTAAGTTCATCCTCGTTCTGTATCGTTGCTGAAAGTCTCACTCAGGCTCGGTTGATGAGTACGTGCCATGTGTCAATTGATATTATTGTCTTGTGCTTGAGTGATTCTCCTGCATGGTCTCCGGTGCGTGCGTGTTGTATGTAATGTTGTTCAGGCTGTGTTCAGAATATACGGTGATCAGTCGCCAAACTCAGTCAGTCTGTCACCGAGATGAGGTAAGATAATGAGGTTACAACAGTTGCAAAGTGAGTCTTCTAAATATTATAAAAAAAAATCTCGCCCCTGACTTTGGAAAGCTTTTTGGATTATTGGTTAACCTCAGTTCTTGTATCCCAGATTTTGGAAAATGTCCAAATCTAACTCCTCCTAAACCATACAGATAATTATCATCATCACCATTTCAGGGAAGTTTCCTACAGTATTTGGGTAGGTTTTAAACCTATTTAGAACTAGCCTAGTAGTTAAAAGGAAAATATTTCCTTAGTGATTTTAATCATCACCGACGACTTTCAACTCCGTTCGGCTTTCCAAAGTCTTCAGCTTTGTACACCTTGTTTTTTTTCTTGTTTTTTTTTAGATTATGTGTATTTGTTTAATTAATGGTGATAATTATATCTTTGGTACAGGCCATCCCCTTCATGATGGTGTTGACTGTGGTGGAATGGGCCATCCTTACACTGGCAGGCAAAGCACGCAACTGGAGCTTACATGATGCGATTGTCAATTTTAGTTCAGGATCATTGACACTGGCTGTCAACAGGTAGGAAATGGCAGGTACTATAGAGAGTGAGTGTATAGAGGTAAACAAAAATGAAGACTGTACTAGACCAACTTCAAGACAAAGTAATGGTTAACTTTAATATGTGGACAAGATTCATATACAGATCAGTATTATTAAAACTTTCCTCTCTCTCTCTCTCTCTCTCTCTCTCCAATATATAATAACGTGTTACACTCCCCTTTCCCCCTTTCTTTATACTTCTGTACCCCTCCCTACTTTCTGCACATCAACGCCTACACGATTTTTTTCTACCTTTTATTACCTGTTTCAATTTCCTTCATCTCCTACTCCTCTCTATACCTTCTGTATATCAACCCTTATTATATTATTTACTATCTTTAAATATCTCTGTTTCAGTTTCCTTCCTCTAGTACCCCTTTCCCTTGCTCTATTTATTTACTACCTTTTAGTTAAGGACCCCCGTGATGTAGTCAGAAAATTGGAGCTTACCGAGTGCATCAAACATTGCCACCTACATTTAATTAAAGGAGCTTGATTCGTGGCATAGTCAGGAGGAATCAGAAGCCACCAGGTCTCCTACACGATTACAGGGTCCCTTAATACCTCTGTTTCAGTTTCTTTCTGCGTGGTATCGAATTCTCTGGTTACCTGTGGGTGTACTCCAACCTTCGCATCACTACCCTGCCCTGGGACTCTATATACACCTACCTGATGGCTGTAGTAGGGGTCGACTTCTGTAGTTACTTTTGGCATAGGGCCTTTCACGGTGCGTATATTATAAAGGGGAGATTCTCTTGTTGGTAAATTGGAAGGCTACTGATTCCTCCTAACTATTCTAAAAAATAGACGCCATTAATGATACTAACAGGGGATCTGTATCATGGTTTAATAATCTAGAAGATTCACAGACCTTCCAATTCACCAACAAGAGAATCTCTCCTTAGGTCCTACAACTGTCCTATAAAGTCCTACCTTCCTTACAGTCCATTACTTTCCTTTGGGTGAACTGGAGGGTTACTGATGCCTCCAGAACTATGCCAGGAAACATCTCCAGGCAGTATGCACGTAGGGGATCTGTTATGTCGCGAAGTTTGGAGGAATCCGTGTTGATTTCCACTTCGATTTAAATTTACTTGTTTCACTCACACCCGCTATCATTTAAGTTATGTTAAGAAATGTTGAAACTATATTTCTTTAGTCGATGCTGTATAGTCATGTGCGTTGATGAGATAAAAATTTCTATGTAGAGGCTATAATTATAATCGTTGTCATGTTGCCATAATTCACCACGATGATGTGCTATAACACTAAAGATTGCCGTGACAAAAGATAAATAATATGTATGATAAGTCCACTGGAGGTAGGGACTTACCAAACCACTTTTGTCCATAGTGTTATGCAACAATGGATACGATATATTTACTCTCTTATAGCAGGCCCTCAATGAAAGAAAATAAAATACATTATGTAAACATCAATTCGAATTATAACCTGTTGTATATAAGAGCCTCTGTCTTTGTTGACAAGGCAGTGTGGAGGTTGTTAGTTTTCACATCAAACGCTCTCCGACGTATCATTGTCCACCACAGACACAGAAACATCTGTTACGGAAGTCCTAGAGAGAATAATGACTACATCTGAAACAGTTTATTATCATGGTTACCGGTTTGTTTTAATATGCTCCTACGATCTTTTAGGCCTATTGCACTCACAACTGACATTGACAGTGTTAAATGAAGCACATTCTTCTGTAATTTGTGCTGATAGTGTTATTTACTGATTACTTGGAAGAGAGAGAGAGAGAGAGAGATAGAGAGAGGTGATTTACTTATGGAGGAATTTCAAAAAATCTTGGAACATAATTATATACATTGTGACGGGTAACATACGAACCTCATTTTAGTGTTGTTTGGAATACAAGGTGTCATTAGCATTAAACGAGCATCAAATAATGAATGATAAACGAATATCATTACTGCTAAGAACAACCTACTTGTCCATCTCCCCAACTCCATCGCCTACTCTAGGCTTCACCTACTTCACGAAACAGGGGCACTGGGTTGAGGTCATGTTATCATAACTTGATGTTACCACATCTGTCCTGCTTTAATAACCTTGGTAGCCGATAGACATAAACCCCATGTAATAAATAAAAAAATAAACGAAAACCCTACTATACATGACTTACATTCCCCTCCCATATCTCCCCCACCACAACCACACACCGCCATCTATGGAATGGATTTGAAGGCTGCTTCTTGTTCACAACGGAACATATGAGTTGACGATCCGATTATTTTTCGAACATGTACAAACGAACAAACACACACACTGCTGCCACATCTACAATATTTCACTTCTGGGTGGTGCAGGCGGAACTGTTGTCGGGTGTACAGTCATGGTCAATAGTCGTGCAACACCTTCCAATGAGATGACTTCGAAAAATGATCCGAAATTATAACTGTTGGTGTGTGCAATATTGGTTCATAAAATTCAATCAAATGGCTCGCTTTTATTCACCAGGTTGCAGGACTTTTGACTGTACAGTCGGCGGCAAAAGTCCTGTCGCCTCACTTGCTTCACCGAGGTACGCGATGTTCATAGACTCGAAATTATTATGTGTAGAAAACGTGTGTATTTCTCGAGTCCATGAACACTGCATGTCTCGGTGAAGCAGGTGAGGCGACAGGACTTCTGCCGCCGACTGTACACCCGCGGCATCCTGCAGAAACACCGCCGGCAAAAAAAAGGGTAAAATGACCCGTTACAAATTAGTTGTCCAAGAGCCAACAGTGAATCCCCCGATCATTCGTGTTATACCGCAGATTAACCACAGATGAACCAGCGATGCACCCGCGGTAAGTCACAGCAATTGATAAAATTCTAAAATTCGGCTGCCAGGTCCTCGACTTTTGACATTTCGCTTATTCATGAAGGCATTGGGAGCTTATTCGAGCATGTGTAAACTGAGCTTAAAGATGCGTTGTGTTTTAGAGTGTAAAGGTGTGTTTATGTTTCAGAGTGTAAAGGTGTGGTTGTGTTTTAAAGTGTAAAGGTGTGTTTATGTTTCAGAGTGTAAAGGTGTGGTTGTGTTTCAGAGTGTAAAGGTGTGTTTGTGTTTCAGAGTGTAAAGGTGTGGTTGTGTTTCAGAGTGTAAAGGTGTGTTTATGTTTCAGAGTGTAAAGGTGTTGTTGTGTTTCAGAGTGTAGAGATGTGTTTCAGAGTGGACATAATGAGGTTGTGTTTCAGTGTTGTTTCAGAGTATAAAGGTGTGTTTGTGTTCCAGATTGTAAAGATGTGTTTCAGAGTGTAAAGATGTGGTTGTGTTTCAGAGTGTAAAGGTGAGGTTGTGTTTCAGAGTGTAAAGGTGAGGTTGTGTTTCAGAGTGTAAAGATACATGTGTTTGTGTTTCAGAGGTGGCGTTGGGTTGGTCCTTCCATTACCTTCACCACAGCTCGGAATACTTCAACATGTCCTTGGGGGTACGTTTCTCATTCTTCATGAGGATCATCAAGTGAGTTTTATTTATGTAATGTATGTCTCACAAATTTACTTGAATTTTTCAACTATATAATATCGTAATGCACATGACATGCATTGCGAGTGTAGATACATACATACTCGTACAGTTGCCCACACATGAAGCTGGTACCCCTCGCTTCTTGTGAGGTAACCACAACAGGAAGGAAAATGAGCAAAAGTTATAGTTTGTTGACAGGCAGACCGTAATTATATTTTACTATCTGCCTGAAACAAACTACAACTTTTGTTCACTTTCCTTCCCTTTGTAGCTATCTCATAAGTAACGAGCCCCGCCAGCCTCATGTGTGGGCAACTGTACATATATACATGTCCCCCAATATTAACCGTACCTTCTATCGGTGATCACACGGAATGATTATTTTCTCTTCATCTCGACTATAGGTGGGTGTTCTACTTGCCCTTGGCAGCCCTGGGTCTTCCTCCCCCCGCCTTCCTCATCCACAATCAATTGGGCTATGCTTGGGGCATGTGGTATCACAACGACGCCTGTCCCAAATTTAGCAAGATAATTCCTGGCATCGGACACCTCATTGAATATATCCTGGTCACTCCTAGCCATCACAGAGTCCATCACGGTAAGCTATTGTGTGTGTGTGTGCGAGTACTGTACAATATCACAGGTTATTTGCCGTGATTATACATGGTTACACAACAAAAATATGAATAGAATACAACACGTGTCTCCAGGTGTGAATCCATACTGTATCGACAAGAACTTCGGTCAAATGTTCATCGTTTGGGATCGTATGTTTGGTACGTTTGCCGAGGAGAGGGAAGACGAACACATCACCTACGGTACAATGTCACAAGTCAACTCCAATCACATTTTCGACAACCAGGTAATGAATGAAAACCGCAACTACTTACTTACACACAGATGGATAGCCTAACTTGATACAAACACACACATACATCCAACACATGTGCCAAGGTGTTACAAAGGTCTATTATCCTTTACTGTAGGATCTATGTATATTTATGATCACGGTGTATATTTATGTTCACGGTGCTACCAAGGTGTTATTGAGGGGCTATTTTCGTTAGTGTTGGTAAATCTGGAGTAACTGATGCCTCCAAACTACTTCAAAGCAACAGCCCACATTAAATTAGTTAATCCGGGCATATTCCCTCGGCATACTTTGGAGGAATCATGGCGCTCCAAGGTATGTATGTACCCAAAGTATACTGTGTACCCTTAACTGTGAGATCAATAATTATATATGTTTGAGGGTGTAATTTCATCACAGGTACGGCCGACCATTGAAGTGTTGCAGAGGGCTGCGTCTATGCCAACCTTTGGGGACAAGTTAAAGGCTCTCTTCTATGGTCCAGGTTGGGCCCCCGGCACTCCACGTCTCGGTATCCCTGAGGATATCCCTGACGTGAGTAACCTATACAGGGTTGCCAGACGTCTGAGCACAAAACATGACAGACTCATTGCAAAAATATGCAATTTATGTAAAAAATATGACAAACTTTATATACACCATATATATATATATATACCTGTCAGCTTAAAATGTCACTGAGAGAATTTCATCAAATGAATCCCCATCATCATCTCCATCAATACCAACAGAAGTTGAAGTACTTGCATGCTGATCACCCTCTCCACTCACTAGTTTCACTGGATGTGTTTACCTCTGCATTCCTGTACATGTGGCTTGTGAAAAGTGCTAGCATTTTTGTGCTAACTTTAAACAGTCTACAACATATTTTCTTGCTGTGTAAGAGTGTTCTAATTCTTAGAATTGCTTGGAGGGAACTTGTACTTAACTTATTTCTTGCATTTGTCTTTACATTTGTAACATGCGAAAACACCCGTTCCACTAAGGCTATACTGAGAGGAATGTTCAGTGCAATAGTTGCTAACTCATGGTAACACTTTTCTCAAACAATATTTTCGTAATTTTGAACAGTTGTCCAAAACTTTACTGGGTCTTTGGGTATTTCTGAGTCAGGAAATTCTTCATTCCACTTGGTTTTCGTGTGAATGCGTTCATATTGATTAGCAACTTTCTGTACATCAAATTTTTCATCTTTTGCCAATTTTTCTAGAGGAAGATCACAAAATCGTGGCCTCATTTGGCTTAGACATTTCTCAGGTGCAAGATATTTGAATGAAGGCTTGGCAGCGCTGCTGGATTGCAGTTTTCCTCTCAGCACTAAGATTGCTTGCCTTCAGATCGTACTCAAATTTGGCCCCAAGTTTAGCATCATTTAATAACCAGGGTAACCATCTCTGACGGAAGTCTCTGTACACTTTCTGCACTAAAAAGTCCCTGAGCTCTTCAAGCTCTCGAAATAATTTGGTGGGGTCAGGATTTGTGGCCTGGAATCCTGCATTAAGAGTTTCAAAATTCTGGATGATGAGACAAGCGAAGGTTAGATACAGTTTATTACCTTCATCAAGAAGCATGTCTTTCAATGTACGAGCACCATAGTTTTTGTCAACAATAGAGCAGAAGTATGCCTTCAGTTCTCCCCACTGGGTTAATATTAAATATATACACTTTCCTCGTACTAGCCATCGTGTAGTACTTGGGGTTACAAACTTCTCATGACCTTCATTTCCATAGTTCATAGTGGCATAGGTCTTCTTGTAGTCCTCTCGACGTAAGGAACTTATAAGTTAAACCACCGAGGAATTTCTGAAATCATGTGAACCAAATTAGCAGGCAAAGAATTGAAAGCCTTTTCTGCACACAAGGCTAAACTGTGGCAAGTGCACATAATAAATGTAATGTTTGGGTATAGGTCTCTAAACCTTGAAAATACAGAGTTTGCCTCAACCGATACATTATTGGCACCATCACTACCCAAGCCAATGCAGTCCATAATATCAATATCATTTACCTTTAGGAAGTCGCAAATAGCATCAAACAAACTTTGGCCAGTTGTGGAGACGACAGGTATTATGCCTACAAATGCTGTGTGTACTGTTTGTTCTTTCTTGGAAAAGTATCTTACACATAAACATAAATGTTTTGTAACACTGATGTCTGTGGACTCTTCTATCAGTAATGAATACTTTGCACCTCGAATATCTTCAAGCAACTCTTCAAATATTGCCACTGAAACAAAGTTTTTTTTATCAAACACATACACTTTGTACGATGCAGTTTAACATTTTCTAATATGCTTCCTTTTCCATACTCAGCAATTAGCTCTGTCTGATGATTAACTGATCGCATACTACAATGGCAAGCAGTTGAGACACTATACTTAATTTCAAATTCTTTGAGTTCTTTGGATGGGTTTGCACGGTTGCTCTTAAATGTATGTTATTTTCCGTGATGTAGTAAATAAATTCACTGCTTTTCTGTGCTTGCTGGTCTTTTCATGTTGCTGAATAGAAGACTTGCGCATGCAAGACAAAGAACACTTGCACCACTTACAATAACAACTGTTGTCAATATAAGAAAACCAATTGAAAGTTTCTTCCCACTCCTTTTAGTGCCTTGCATCATTATAAGCATTCTTCCATTTACTCATCTTTCCCTAATTAATATTAATGTATATAGTTTCAGGTGGACCTGCAACAACAATAACCAAATCATAATTTATAGACGGATTACAATAATAATCACAAAGGTAGGCCTAACACTAAATTCACTAACGTTAATAACAATAGTAACACGGTATTATATGAACGAGATCGAGTAACAATTTATCCCTTCGTCACAACTATATTACCATACTCAAATTATCTCTCGGCAGCACAAACACGGAATAACGAAAGCATACTGTATTCGCTGGTATGCTGATTACGAACTAAGCACATTAGCAGGTCAAGGATGACTGAAACGAAAGCCTCCGCCGCCTCCCCGATCGGGGCCCTCACCTCACTCACAGCCTCTATAGTGTCTATACACTAATGACTAAACGGTGTTGTGTAGGCTACTCTGTGAACCAGGCCCACCAGAGTTCACAGGAATCGCACACGTCCACTTTCGTTCTGTGGTCAGCAGTCCCACTATCTGTATACCAAATACGAACTCGTCTCAGATTGGAAAAATAAAATAAATAATTATGATCGATAAATCATCGGATATTATTAAAAAATAGTCTCATTGGTTTCCCAACTCATGTTACCTATATGTCGGGACTCTAACACTTATACATTACCAAACTTAACCTACCTAACTGAGAGGGTGGCCGGCACTGACACCGAGACGAGGACGTATACAGAACTGAAATAGATGTCCTGGGCCAGCCACGTATACCACATCAACCCCCACCACGTGAATTATACGAGTCCGCCTTACCAGCTGATGGTTAGATAGATATCATCATTATAATCATTTTTATTATAATAATTGAGTATAAAGTTCAAATACGACAGAAAATGAGTTTTTTACTGTAATTTTTTTTCTTTGGAAAAAATGACAGGCGTCTCAAAAACGACACTGTCCATAAAATGACAGACCTGGCAACCCTGAACCTATATCTGTCACTGTCACTGTCTCTGTCGCCCTTTCTTTCTGTCTGCTTCTATCCGTTTCCCTTTCTCTTGTGTCTCTCTCTGCTTCTGTCCTTTTCTGTATTGGTCTCTGTATTCACTTTTGTCTTTATCTCTGTTTTCTTTTCTGTCATTTTGTTTCTGTATTCTTCTCTGATTGTCTGTGTGTTGGCAACACATAATGACATCTATGATATCATCAGCCACTTCAGTAATGCAATAAAAACCCCAGTGCTCATATCAGTACTTGTTAAGGGGACCATTTATTTATTTTTTGGGATGGTAATTGGAGTGCTACGGATTCCTCCAAACAATACCACGAAACAGATCCCCTATTAGTAACACTGAGCTCGTCTGTTTCCTGAAATAGTTTGAAGGAATCTGTTGTCCCTCGTACTGCAACAAAACAAATCCCCCACTTCCATCACTTAACCTTGTGTGTGTATCCTATTGATTGAAGATGAGGGGAAGGAAGAGGTTTGAGATTCACCTGCCACACTGGTTCTCCGCCTACATCTTCGTCAACTGTTCTGTCCTCTTCTACACCTACGTACAAATGGCATTCAGATTGAAGGTGAGATTTCTATTTGTATAATTATGATCAGAATCTGTTTGTTTTTATCATTCATTATTGCAAGACCATAGAATGCGAAATATTTTCTCTTATTTTCTATGTTGAGGAAGATGAGAACTAAAAAGTCGTAAATAAGAATACTTCTGGTGGGAGCACATCTTTTTATATCCACACTAAAGATAAGTCGAGTCGTTCTAGGTAGGAATATATTCAACTTTTCCCAGACTGTAGATAAGTCATAGATGAAAGTACTGCTAATAAGAAATACATGTTTAAAAGGGACCCTGTGATGCAGTCAGGAAATTGGAGGTTAGCGAGTTCTTAAAAAAATTGCCACGAAACCACCTATATTGAAGGAGCTTGTTTCGTGGCATAGTTAGGATGAATCAGAAGCCACCAAGTCTCATATACTATCACAGGGTCCTTATTACAACTCCCCTCCTCCACCCAGGCTGTGACGTTATGGGAACAGCGGGTCAACCTCGCCATACACCTGTTAACCTGTACATCCGTGGGAGGTCTGTATGACGGACGGGAGTACTCGGTGTGGCTGGAACCTCTGCGTCTCTTGTTCTACCTAGTGTCGGTGTTAGCGATACCCATCTTCTCCACGCTCCAGGAAACAGCAGTCGTGGTGGGTGTGTGTCTGGTGAGCCTCCTGACGTGGCCACGAGTCAGTGCCATCACGCTCAGCAGGGCAACAGAAGCCTCAGCCACAGCCCCGAACAAAGTGAATTAATTATTGGGCTAGTATATGAGTGTCTATTAATTATAGGGGTAGTACATGAATGTCCATGGTGAATCTGGAACAACTGATTCTTTCAAACTATTTCAAAACAACCGATCAGCTATAATTATATTTGTTAATCTAGTCCGGTTTCCTGGCATACTTTAGGGGAATCAAGGTGCTCTAACGTAGCAAAAGTATACTTTGTACTTTGTATGTGATATATGAAAATGCTCTTTGAATATTTTCCAGTTCTAAGCGTTATATTAAAATGTTCTCTAGTTCTGAAATGTTTTGTACAGGCCAGGAGGAATGTTGTCACACCCTCCAAAAACATTTTTTATATTATCCAAAATGTGGACTATGAACATTACGACACAACTGTACAACTCATTACGTGTGGTGAAAAGTGACGGAAACCGAGTGGTGTGTGTGGTTAAAACAAGGAGGGATACTTTGGAGGAATGAAGGCACTCTCATGTACCAAAAGTATATTATGTCCGTAATTCTCTTTATAGTGAGCCAGTAATATCGGGTCATGCTTGCATGATCCTTTGGCTCTGGTATGGAAATCAATGAGCATCCTAAAATTGACTACGACAGCCACATAGTGTCCCCATTCAACAAGCAGCAAGTACAGTTACACAAAGCTAAGTCATCTCTCACTCAGTGACAGACAACCACCCCCGTCTGCATTTTCAAGTTCTGTGTGAGGGAATGGTACTGTTGGCAAGCTGAAGCTTGTTGACGCTTGGGTAATAACTCAAAAACTCACCATGTCTCAGTTTCGAAAATATTCTCAATGCTAACATACCTCAAAGTTAACATACCTCTCCTAACCTAATCTAACCTGACCTAAGTTAACCTACCGAGGGGGCGTGGCTAGACTAAAATGGGTCACAGAATGGGAATATGCCCCACGTCCCGGCCTCTGATGGAGAAATCGAACTATGCTGGAAAGTATAGCCATTAATTCATTTTTCCATTCTAGATTGATTATTTTATGTATATATACACATCACTCTATATACACTTTATTTGTACATTTATATCGCCTTAATTAATGATCATTACAAAGTCGATAGGCGTTAATCAAACCCAAACAACCAACACCAAACCCTCATTCAAGATTTCAAGGAAAGACTGTGATAAATTTTGTTGTTACACCTCCTGACTCGTCTGTCATTTCTTGTGACCCAAGTGAAGTAAAAAGAAAAACACGAGGCTGTGATGACACGGCAGGAAAATGTATGAGTAATGAAGGTGCAGTGAGTAACCTACAGTAACTCTCCTCGTTTCAATGATATACCACCGAGCGTCACGGTATTTCATTACAGTTCATATAAAACAGTAAGACAGAAAGTAAATATAATTATTTTATGTAACCCTTATTGACAATGTTATATGACGAAATGTTTACAACGAATATTGAGCTTTCCGTGTAGAACTGTTAGTGAGTTGTGTGGGGCTGTTTCGTTTGTTTGTTAGTGCTTTGCCTATCACCTCCTGCGGGGCATTAAGGCATCACTATTTTTCCATTTTTATACTTTAATATGGTTTCAGTAGCTGTAGTGGTAGTGGTGGTGGTGGTTGTGATGGTAGTGGTAGTAGTATTAGCAGCAGTTGTAGTAGTATTGGTGGCGGCGGTGGTGGTGATGGCGGTGGTAGTGGTGGTAGTAATGGTGTTAAGTGGGTGGTGGTGGTGGTGTTATTTTGTTGTTGTTGTTGTTGTTGATGTGTGTGTGTGTGTGTGTGTGTGTTAGTGTCTCCCTCTCCACTGCTTGTTGTCGATCGGCAAGAAGGAGCTTTGTTCCGTTGGTGTTTTGGAGAGTGGACGAGCAGACGGTGTTACTCTGCTCGTCCACCTCCCGTACTCTGCTCGTCCACACCTCCCGAACCTGGAAGACGTCGGGGTCCCGGCAGCATGTGGTGTACTGGGAGAAGATGTCAAGGTGAGGAGAGGTAGACATCCACCACTCTACGGTAACAGTAGGTGGTGGTGGTGTTGGTGGACTGTCTGTCCTCCTCCTCCTCTTCCTCTTCACCACCGTCTGCCATCCCCCTTCATCCTCCCGGTCCATGTTGTCGTCGGTGGAATCATCCTTGGTGGTGGTGGTGGTGGTGGAGTGGGCACTGGTGTCTGTGTCCTCCTCCGTCTCTGGGTCTTGTTGGGCAGGCTCAGGTGGTGGTGATGCCTTCCCAACATTCCCTTTGATGAGTGGACGAGGCAACATCAAACGGCGACGGGGGTGGGCCGGAGGCGGGGTTGTTGGCGCGTCCGCTCTGCTGCTGCTCCTCCGTCGTGCCGGCTTGCCGCCTCGCTTCTTGGTGGTGTTAGTGGTGGTGGTGGTGGTGGTGGTGGGTGGTTGTAGATCGGGAGAAATGGCGATTGGTGGTAAGCCATTTCTCCCGAAGATGTCCTGGAGGAGGTCCGAAAGACGACCTAGCCCTTCTGCAGCTAAGGCAACAGCAGTCTTGGTACAGACGGTAACGATGTCTGCCTGCTGCTGCCGTTGCTGCGGTGGTTGGGCGTCAGCCGTTCTCCTCCCACGGGCATGGAGTGAGCCGAGGACTTTACCACCATCAAGCCCGGCTACGTTGGTAGCCTCCACGCCCTTCCTCCCTTCCTCCACAGTGAAGGACACCTCCTCTCTGTCCCTCAGTGATGGTGGTGAGGTGGTGGCAGCAGAGAGAAGGATGCCCCTCTTGTGGACGAAGTAGTCGGTGTCGTCAGCTGTCACAAACCCATAGCCCTTTAAGTAGTTAAACCACTTCACCCTGCCAGCTAGACAGGTGGCAGAGGAAGTGTTGTTGTTGGGAAGAGGTGTTGACTGGGCCATGGTTGGTGAGTGACTGGTGTGTGTGGTACTGTTTTGTACAATTTACATATATACATTTACAAACATATAAACAAAAACGAGGGCGAAGCGTAATGCATTCCTTTTGTTTCATTAACCTAAAGCAAGTAGGCCTACACTCGGATGTCATAGTCTTTATCTCAGTTGAGTCAAAGCCTGAGATCTGAAGCAGGCGGTTTCTGGATGACGGCCTACCCAAACCATTATGAGGCCTACACACTCACACACACACACACACCATCACTAAACCTACACACACACACACACACACCATCCCTAAACCTACACACACACACACACCATCACTAAACCTACACACACACACACACACACACCATCACTAAACCTACACACACACACACACACACCATCCCTAAACCTACACACACACACACCATCACTAAACCTACACACACACACACACACACACCATCCCTAAACCTACACACACACACCATCCCTAAACCTACACACACACACACACACACACCATCCCTAAACCTACACACACACACACACACACCATCCCTAAACCTACACACACACACACACCATCACTAAACCTACACACACACACACACACACACACACACCATCACGAGGCTACGCACATTTCTAACCAATGGAAGCCATACGTGGGCTGTCGTCCAGAAACCCCCCTGCTTTAGATCTCTGGCTTCGACCCAGGTGGGCTAGAGACTATGGCATCCGAGTGTACAGCTGGTCACACTCCCGTGAGGCCCACCCAGCGTTGTCAACGTTGGCCGAGATATTAACCCTGAAACACTAGTTGTGAGCTCTGCTCGCTCGAACCATTCACTGGTGGGATAGAGAAGTAAGGAGGGATAAGAGAAGTGAGAAATTATTCTAGGGGAGGTGAAAAAATGAGTGGCAGCTTTAATAAAAGTACGAAAATGCACCCGCTTATCAATTATATATATACTGACATTCGTGTCAATTATTAACATAATTATAGGTAAGATTAACTTTTTAATATTATGATGTAACACAAAAACAACTGAGGTAACATTATTGTATACCTTATTCGTATTGTATTCAATGGTTATTATCAAGCACTAAAAGCTGAAAAATACTTACACAATAACTGAATAAGAATTATGAACCAGAATGCTCTTTATTAAATGAATTAAATGTGAATACCTTTATATTACATGTGTCAAGTGTTGATACCAGTAACACACTTCCATTTCCCCCGTATCTACCTAACAGTTTATAATCGTCGTGTCAAATATCAAGGCTCTCATTATCCCTCACGTGATACCAACCTTGTAATATTCTGAATGGTTTTAATAATAGCCTGTTGTATTGAATATAGTGAACACGTGCTGTTTGGTAGTTTACTATGAATCCCTCGGTATTTCATCTGTTTCTTGGTAGCAATTTTTTTTTATTTTGGCAGATTATATTTGTGTGTGGAATAGTTTACACACACACACACACACACACACACAGGTATCTCAATGAGTGTGTGTGTGTCTGTGGGTGTTCTCTGTCTCTCTCATACTCTGTGTGAGTGTGTGTTCTCTATATCTCTGTGTTCATGTGTGTGTGTACTTTCTTACTGTGTGTATATTCTGACTGTGTGTGTGTGTGTCAAAAAACATATCTGTAGTAAGGCTTAAAAGATCGGGTTGAGATTTTTCAAGTTTTTAAAAATTTTTGCTTCAAAGCGTGAATGAAGCAAATATTTTTTGAAAATGGCACCAACTTTTTTAAACCATACTCTTAACTGTTTCAGCCATAAGTCTAACTGTTATAATGATCCTGACTGTATGTCAATGAAAACACCTCACTAAGATAATATTTTAATAAGTTGCTCGCTAAACTATAAAAAGTCTCCTTAGTCCTTATTCATATAGGCATCTTCCCCAGGCAACGCCGGGTAACTCCGGTAGTCAAATTAATAAAATTATGAAAAAAAAAAGTGATAATTTTTTTTACCAAATTAAGGGGATATTCTCTTATTGGTAAATTGGAAGGCTACTGATACCTTCTAACTATACCAGAAAACAGACATCCTCAATAGTACGTTGGCCGTACTCCCGTGGCGGCTACACAGCAGTGTCAACTCTGGCCGAGATGGTAACCCTGAACCACTAGTTGTAAACTCCATTCAAGTAGTATCTCGACCAGAGTTGACAACGCTGTGTGGCCCTTGCACAGGAGTGCGGCGAACTGTTCAGTCACGAGCACTAATAAATATACAGCTTTGGTTGAAACATTGAAAGTCCAATTCACCAACGAAATAATTCCAATGGAGATCTTATTGTGTCTGTAAGTATTGAAGCACACCTGGATGCTTATTAGTACTCGTGACTGTACTTATAGGGGATCTGTTTCGTGGTACAGAATACAGGAATCGGAGATCTTCAAAACCACCATCAAAAGAATCTCCCCTTAAACTCACTCATCCTGTTCGGATCGCACACTCTGCTGCCTCCGTATCACATATCTGTCACCACACAGTCTTGATTCCACAAAGGAAGTTTCTATCAAAGAAAATCTTTGTTGTCGCTGTGTTTTTCAGCCGGTAAATATTTTCTATGATGTGAATGAATTGGTTCTTGTTTACCAGTGTGAGAAGAATGGGGTGGTGCCTTTGAATCCTAGCATCACCAGATCAGTTGGTGTCTCCCACTCTACTGTGTGCACAAAGCCATTCATCAGAAACAGCCAGAATGATGAGGTTTACCTCAAGATATTTTCCGATCTAGCATATCGAATGAGTATTACTTTCTCGAAACTATATTAGCCTAGAACCTTTAACTTAAAAGTATGTATACTAAAGTTTTATCATCTAGGAGGACATGGAGATTCGTATGGTTTTGAGGATCCAGGGTAGGAACTTGGAGACACGGGTGAACACATCGTTTGACTCGCCTACCGTACACAGACTGCCATAGGACGCCAGACCGTACACAGTCCTACGGCCATCCTCTTTTCTGGAGCAAGAGAGTGGTCCTCCTGAATCCCCCTTGCAGATGTTCACTGGCCGGCCAGCCACGCCGATACATACCATCGAGGAGGTGAACACAGCAGAGGTACCGTAGAAAGGGTCGCTCTCACATATGACATCAGGAAGAACATTTACTGATGCTTGCTGTGGTACCTGTGCCAGCTGAAATTGTGCAATGTATGATGCCTTCATTTAAAAGACCTTTATTCCGGCACTACTACTAGCTAATACTTGTTTATGAAAGTATACTTTGGATCACTTTACTGATATTGAACACGCTGACGAGTAGAACTGTCTAAGATAATAAATAGCCTGAGTGATCAGATCAAAGTGAAGCCAACGTGCTGAATGGGTCAAATATAAAAATCAATCAATAGAGTAATCATACCCCATCCAGGCTGTTAGCGTAGCCTAATGTTTTTTTTTTTTCGAACTACTGTAAAATATAGGCATTATTTCCGAAAAAAAAATCTAATTCAACTGAATTATCAACAAACCAGTTAAATTTGCTCATACTCCTCACCTGTTGTGGGATGCTTGGGTAACCCCATCCAGGTTTCACGAAGCTTCACAACAACATTAGCGATTTTTTTTAAATTCATTATGCCGTAGGGTCAGTCAACAATACCCAAGGGTAGGCGGGACTTATGAGAATCCTATGACTACAACCACACAAACACACACACACACACACATTACGAAAACATAACAGAATGAAGCACAAGCATACAGACAAATATTTACATTATGACCTACTTAAATCCACCAAAACGAGGGCGGCATACCAGAAGTTCCTCCAAAACCTGATGGTTCAGCAGATGTCGACAAACCACATCAAGTGGCAGGCCCTGGGGCAGCAAGTGTCGGACAATGGGGCAGGCTAGGCAATAGTGCTCTATAGTGTTAGCACGAGGCGCTCGACACAAGCGACACTCAGTGAAGGGAGGCTCACCCTGCATCCCAGCAACCTGCCACGGTGGCCGGTAGCCAAGCCTCAAACGAGCAGAGACTACATTGTGCCTCCGAACCATGAGGCCTCGACGACGGTAGGAATATTTGTGATGGCAGACAGACTCGTAATGAGTGATGGAGATGCTGAAGGGCCTCTCTGCATCCCTGCGTCGCCGTACAGGGAGGAGAGCGGTGGAGCGAACTCTAGAAAGGTAGCATGTCAGGGAGAGAGGACGTCCAACACCACGAGGAGGCAGATGGCAGGCTTCCTTTGTGAGTCTGTCAACTGTATCATTCTGACGTAAATAAAAATTTGACAGTCAAGTTACGATGACACAATAAGGCCAAAACCGATAAAATCTGCTAAATAACAGTAAAGTGTGTGGGCTGAACACTAGAGAGGGAATGAAGGGCAGGTTTGGAGTCACAAAAAATGGCAGCATTCACTCCACATTGACAAACAAGACTAACAGCATCCAGAATGGCATACAGTTCACACAATGTTGAGCTAGAGTGGTTACAGAGATAACGGCCAACCCAGCCCCCTGGAGGTGACTCCATGTCAGGTGAGAAAACGGCACAACCTGCTGTACCATCCACCTGCAATGAGCCATCAGTGTAGAGGCATTATGGATCTGTGATGGAGGGCGTCACTGTTTCTATGTGTTCCAGAGCCAACTGCCGCTGTAGAGAAGGCAGTTCCGACTTGGAAGTAGGTGTGAAGCTCACATCAGGTGTTGGTAGCATCCACGGAGGGGGCCCTGAGGGGTCGTCTGCAACCATTATATCTATATTAAGACTACGGAGCATAGAGGAAACAGACCTTATAAGAGTATGTCCAGCAGGCAGTATGGGAGGGACAGGGGAGTTTGGTCTAAGAGAAGTCCTGACTATCTGAGAGTAATGGAGTGAAAAATGTGGGAAATGGAGGCACTTGACAGTGAAGCAAGTAACATTACAATCAATTCTCTCGATTAATGGGGGAAGACGCAACTCACGCTGCATGTTCACTATCCTGGTCGACATTGAACAGTCGAGAATTATTCTCATTGCTCTACTCTGAAAATTGTCTAAAGTTTCCAGAGTAGCCCTAGGAAGTTGAATCAAAGCAGGGGAAAGGTAATCAACAACTGAACGGATAAAAGCAATATAGATGGTTCTGGCTACTGGGATGGAGATGCCCGAGGAGTTGTTAGAGAGCCATTGAAGTGGTGTAAGTCAGGTGCTGGAGACGAACCAACAAGTCCTGGACAATGGGATGTTCTTGAGGTTTGGCAGGGACAATCGGCCAAATATTGACTGGCGCGCCCAGGTAGCAGTACTGGGAACACATGGGAATGACAGTCCCTCCAATGGTGAACACTGGCCGAGCTTGAGGAAGACGGCAGGTGAATATTCTGCTCTTATCTGGGGAGACAATAATGCCACAGTGAGAGGAGGCCACAGAGAAGGAGTCAAGAAACCGCTGGAGATCCCTTGGTGAGGTAGAATGAACACAGATATCATCAGCATAGCACATAATTGTAGTTCCAGGAATATCAGGGAGAGAAGCGAGCAGCCGATGCATCAGAATATTAAATAACAATGGGCTGAGAACACCCCCTTGAGGCATACCAAGATGAAAACTGCGTCAAAGGACTGAGTGCACCACTGAAAAACACACGGGAGGTCCTGTTACTCAGGTAGCCCCGAATCCACCGTAGTAGATTACCCTTTATCCCAAAGTCAACCAGTTGATCCAAAATGACGTCTCTATTAACAACATCGAACGCACTTCGAAAGTCAATGAAGACCACCACACTGTCCCTGGAAAGGCGAGAGTACAGGTCGACTAGGCAGTAGTGTGTGCTCCGCTGGGGAAGGAAACCAAACAGCCATATAGAAAGGTGATCCTCTAGTCTGTACATGAGATGATTGAGTAAGATTCTCTCCATAACCTTACAAAAACAGGAAGTAAGGGAAATAGGCCTGAACTTCGCAGTGCCGGGCTTAGGGATGGGTATTATTTTGCTGCTGGTCCAGGCTCGTGGTACACAACCATGACGTAGACAATGATTGTACAGTCGAAGTAGAGGGTTCCCAGGAACTTGTTGAAGTAGGCGCAGCACAGCATAAGTAATACCATCATCTCCAGGGGAAGAAGCTCTACCCCGAGAGAGCACAGAGCAACTCCTCAGTTATCTGCTCTGCATCATCGTCATCATCCTGCAACAGAGCAGACATTAGACGTAGCCGATGGATAGCAGCACGGGAAGCAAGTGAATCTTGTATGTGGATGGGTAGACTGGCTGGGGTACATTGTTCTGACCAGGCATCGACAAGTTGTTGGGCATAGTCGGTGGGAGTGTGATGACGAATAGTGGCTGGTGTTTTTTTAACAACCTGATGGGTGAGGTGCCACATAGAAGCCACACTTGTTTGCTGGTTGATGCTGTCCGTGAATCACTGCAGGGCAACTAAAGCGTCTCTAGACATCTGGTAACGATGGAGCAGGTCAGGGGTTGGATTGTCTTGAAACAATAGGCCATCACGTTCAGCCTCCTCCTTTGCTTCCTGTATACATGCATCAAGCGTCCAGGAGTGGGCAGTACGGCGATGCTGGAGGTGTGGCCGGGAGACGTATAGCCTATAAAAGTCATGAGTAGCAGATACAAGATCAGAGTACAACTGTTCAGCTGATGATATGTCAAATGTAGGGAATACATGGGCCACAAATAAGATGTAAGTCGGGCAATATTTAGGGGGCACAGCAATACGCAAACAAATGGCTGAAGCACTTGACCCAGCAGGTAGAGAATAATTAAACAGAAGAGCGATGTGATCAGAGAATAAGTCTGGCACGGAGGAGCACAGGACCCGAGATCATATCAGACCAGACGAGAGGATGTAATCCAGGGTACCTCCCCGGCAATGAGTGGCACCTCCAGTGTCCCAGCGTGTCAGATAATGCTTGCGGATGTATGAAAGGAGACGAACACCATTACGATTAATAGAGCCAGAACCATCACCCAAATCAGAATGCCGAGCATTAAAATCTCCCATATACACCATACCACGCACTGTTGGAGAAGGAAGAGCCTCAAGAGTGAGTCTAGCTGGGGCAGAATAGACGTTACATAATTGGAGTACTCCATTCCCAGGTAGAACCTCAAATAGCTGAAAGTCATGTCAGGATCAGTTTAGGTACGGAGAAGGTGATGTGACAAGGAGCTATGTATGTAAGTCAAGAGACTATTCCTTACCAGATGAACATATGGCAGATAACCTGAGAGGGGAGGAGCTTTCCCAGCAGCTAGCGGCCATCCTGGAAATGCTTCCTGGAGAAAAATAACACTGGGATGATGACGAAAAACATAAGCCTTGAGTTGAGTGAGCTTAGCATAACTGGTGATACCACATACATTCCAGGAGATGACACCCAGCCAGCAATCACAAGCGAACTCTGTATTTGGAGGTAGAAGTCCGGTGAGTGGGGGCAGATGAGCGACCTGGAGAAGATGATGGACCAGGAGAAGGGACTGACTCGAAAAGCTTTTCAAGGCGAGATGCAACAGTATCCATCTTTTCGGTAAGGGTAGTGACAGTTGAGATAATGGCCTGCTGAGCCTCGACCAAGGTGGAGAGTTTGGAGTCATTGGCAGCCTTAGTGGCAACCAGCCCATCAATCCTGGCTTCAAGGGCAGAAAAGGGGCTCTCGAGAGCCGTAGATTGTGCCATGAGGGTAGCAACAGACTTGCGAAGGGCCAGGTCTGGAGGCGAGGCAGGGCTGGTAGGAGGAGCAGACTGGGGAGGTGGTGGTGGTGGTGGTGTAGGCGGAGCAATAGTAGAGACACGAGCCTGGACCTGACGTCGAGTACATCCATGCCACACATTAACCCCTGGCTGAAGGCATCGTGGACACTTCCATCGAGACGTATCCTCAGGAGGTTAAGGCTCAGAGGTGGAGGCAGCAGGACGTGATGGTTCGCCCCTGACAGGACACGTCTTAGAATCATGGTCGGCGCCACACCATGCACACTTCGGCCTGGCAGAACAGTACCGAGAGATATGCCCAACTCCCCAGCACCTGTAGTACCAAGGCTGGTCATTAAGAAGTTTCCTCACCTCACACAGTGGAAGACAGGGGAGGAAATCAAAGGAAATCTCATTTGGAGGTGGATCGAGTTGACTCCAGACAACAACAATACGGCTAATGGGGGAACCATCTTGGAAAAAACAACTGGCAGAGTACACACCAGGGTATCCCTTGGCAAGTTTCGGGTCAACATCAATAGAAAAACGGGTAAGGATGTAACTGGGGAACTTACCAGGCCTCTCAGGTGAGTCTTCAAGAATGAGAGGCAGAGACAAAAATTCACCAGCCTGGTCTCTATCAATGATGTCCTGACGCTTCCTAGATATGTAGACAAACCGGAAGGTAACAGCAGCCAGTTCACACTGCAGCTGGAAGGCCCTGTTGACATCAGACAACCAACACAGCTTTGTGTCCGTAGATGGGTTTCCAGAGGAGATCTTGACATAGGCATTTCTTGGGGCAAAAGCAGGAAGGATGGACGAGGACAAGGAGTTGGAATACAAAGAAGAAACACTACGTTGAGGCAGAGAAGGTACGTCATGCACAGCTGAAGCACCCTTGGCAATCTTGGCAGCCGGAGGAAACAGTCCACACCATCGGAATCCTGCAAGGAGTCGGACGAGGCATCAACGGGTCGCTTGGTAGAGGTTGAAAAGGTGGAAAGCTTCAAACTGAGCTGCAGAGTGACCAAGGAGAGGGGGGGAGGATTGTGAGAAGGCAGCTCAGGCCAGTGATCCTCGATAGGAGACTCATCCTCCTCCGACATGGCCAATTCGGCCTCAAGGCAGGAAGCCACATCCAAATCCGCGATATCCATCTGGCCAGGCAAGGCCTAGATGGGAAGCGAACAATTGAACACACACGAACATACACACACAGAACCACAACAAAACAAACAAACCACAAACAACAATACAACAAACAGGAAAACCACAAAAAAAAACGAGATAGAACAGATAAACAACACCTAGAACACCACTGAAACAACAACATACAAGCAAGAACGCAGAAACAACACAAAAAATAACACAAACAACAATACAGGCAGAGCTCCAGGAATACGTCTTCACTCCAGTAAGGTTCATGTGTGTGTAAGAGTAGCGTAAGAGCTATTTTAGTAGGGGACTTGAATGGCATATCTACTGGTATGGTGTTTTGGATGAAATTGTAAAAAACACAAGACGTCACACCTGGCGTTCATTTAATTGCACTTTACTCCTGTAACTTTTTTTCAGACGGAACGCTGTTGTGAATCGGACGATTACTGATTCTTCCAACTATGCTACAAAGCAGTACCCCTATTAGTACACCTTTCGTATTCACATTCATAACACAGATCCATGTCCATCTGACGAAGCAGTGTTTGGTATTCTCACTGTACTCAAAGTTCGTGTGGAAAGCTACATGACTCTGTAGAATATAAAGGTACTTTTTCATATGGTCGGAATGGTCCGACTGACAGGAATCTATCACATTACCGCCTCTAAAATGTTCCTCATCCCAATATAATGTATTTTACATTTTAGTTTCAACCAAAAAATTCTAATAGAGATAATAGTTTTTCTCCATTCGATCATAAATTATGGTCTTACCCTGATTACTTTTGTCTTTTAACAATTTGGTGATTTTCCTCCCAGTCATGAACCATCATACAAGGAAATCAATCCACTACCCTAGGTCATGTATGTAATCCGTTATTGATGAATCTCTCTCAAGAGTATAATATATAACTATTCCATCGTTTTAATTGAACACAGAAGCTTACCTCTCCCCCGAAATACATGGGTCCCCAGCCAACCACAGTGCAGGCCCTCAAGGTGTGGTAGGAATCAGTGGTCTTCGGGAGGCAGATGGGACGCACTTTCGGCCCAAACCTGGCATTGGACGAAAAAAACTAATAACATAAAGCACATTGATAGGTAATGTAGCCCACAAAAATCTGGCACTTGACTGGAGAATCATCATCGAAGAATACAATGAAGTCTAGAACTTGCTTATATTATCCTTAACAAGAAAAAGCAGTGATATTAAAAAAATTGTAAGTTAACTATGAATGTACAGTTGCCAGCACTTATACTTGGTACAGTCAGCGTTGTCAGTCCTCTTCTCCTGTACCATTTATAAGTGCTGGCAATTGTACATTTCCACATTCATTTCCCATCTCCAATACATTTCTTTTTTATCCTTCATTAACTCCAGCTCATCACTTTTGCCCCCCGCTTTCCATCCCTCCTCTTTCCACCCCATACCCCTTCCTCCCTCTTGCCAGACTTTCACGTCCTCCTTTCCACCTCCCATCTCTTCTCATCCCAATTCGCACTTCTACTCGTGTTCTATCACCCTTGCCTTCCTCACCTGATGCCTCTCCCTCCCTTCCTCTTTAGTTTCAGCAACGCTATGTCGTTGTTCAGGAAACGAAGGTCGTAATCCTCGTGAATAAAAACATTCTCCAAGGTAAACTCCTGAAAGAGAGTACAAAAATTAAAATATTCTCTACAAATATCTTAGGTAAATGCATATATCGCTTTTTGGTTGTTGTTTGTCCATATGTATCATTGTATGGTGTTTGTTTGATATTGTTTGTTGTCTAATTTTATCGTTTGGTGATGATGCACAGTCACGAGCACTAATAAGTATCCAGGTGTGCTTCGAATACCTAGAGACAGTAAATATATGCACAATAAAATCTCCATTGGAATTACTTCGTTGGTGAATTGGACTGTTCAAAGCTTCATCCAAAGCTGTATTAGTGCTCGTGACTATACACTCATGCACATAATTCAGTTGGTCTGTAATACTTTTCTCTCTAGGCATGGACCTTGAACATCATTTTGGTGTCAGTTGCTTTGGAATCCCCCGAGTCCTTTCCAAGGACCATGCGTAAATATAGAGGCAAGAGTAATTCTGTTCAGGAGTGTACAGTCACGAGCCATAATAAGTATCCATGTCTGCTTCGAATAGCTTGATGATGAAGTATTAGACGAGCTCCAATAATTATGTATGAAAGAGGATACGTTTTGTAATTAAGGCACTGGCTCGTACGTTAGATGATTCCAAACTTCAACAACGACTCCTGGGTATAAGACAAGCTCTAGTAAGTACACTCGTGATACATAATTTCTGACCAGGGATTATTAGACTTAGTCGTGGACAGATGCAGGCCACACTCTTAATACATGTATTATGGTATAGTTCTGGAAATGCATAAAATTTGCCGTATAACATGACCAATAAAGTAGTCACTAATATATTTTTTTTTAATATGAAATTCAGGAATGGACGGAAGTGAACGTGGAGCTCGTAGTCCTTGTGGTCGGAAATTATGTACATTCGCGGCAGATAGTCCTTGACCAGCCTGTGATGGAAAGGTGCGGCCACCTGCATCGAACTGTGAACACGTGGATTCGTTGCTTCAGTCAGCTGCCTGATGATAGTATGGGTATAAATGTTTCGAGTTTTCGGACACTCCTATGTTGGTCACGGCTGTCCATCACTGACTGGTCAAGGACTATTTGCCGCGACTGTACAGTATCACGAGTGTACACCATACTCGAATACCATAGTCTATAGCCCAGCTGAGTCGAAGACCAAAATCTGAGGCAGGCAGTTTCTGGACGACAGCCCACCCAAACCATTACGAGGCTACACACATCATAAACTAATTGAAGCTTTGGGTGGGCTGTCGTCCAGAAACCGCCTGCTTCAGATCTCTGGCTTTGACTCAGGTGGGCTAGTTCCGAGCGTACGTTTGAAACAGGATAATTATTGTAATTTGTTCATTTGTCGGTATGTCAAATGATTCCAAACTTCAACAACAACACCTTGTTACTTACTACGGATCGTGACTTTCTCCAAAAACTATCGGTGCATATTTTATTCTAAAAATTTTGAGACTGGTGACAATAATTAATGGGAAAGGCGAAATGTTCCTTTCTTATGTTGGCAGCCTTGGAATTCTGCTGAGCTGAGAGTGCTGATTTATCAAGCAATATATCAACTGTTTCATTCTACATGACCATCCCAGAGGGAACTGCCTGTCGTGGTGGGGGGATTCCATGTCCCTGAGACCTGGCAAGCTAGACTAGTGAAAGACCAGCGTGAGACCAGACTAAATGGTTCTCATGCAATATGCTGCCAGTACAAGCTAACAGTGCTGCCTACCAGAGGTACAGCCCTCTAAGAGTTGTCCTTTGTTGGATGGTTGGGTATCTGGGCCAGAAGATGTTGGGGAAGGGGGTCTCAGCACCGTCGTGGGCAAACTTTCGAGCCATTGGGGCTGGTTTTAAACCCTCTATGCACAGGCCTTCTCGAGCGTGGCCACTCTCTCGCCTGGGCCTTTTTCCCGCCCCACACTCACAACGTGAACAAAAAATATAACACCTCATAGCGTGTAAACCACTATCGCTACATGAATAAATGATATGTACTATTGAAGTACAAAGCTTTAGCTGTCTCCTGATTTACTTGTGAAGACTAAATCGACATCTGTAGGATGGTAGCCAGCTCGGAATGACTGCAACTCAAAATTGATTTTACACTCTCCTTAGAATTTTTAAGTAAATTTTCACTCTTTGATCTTGTCATAAAACGTGTCAGAATCACATTTTTCAATACAACAATATGATATATAACGTCACTGTCGTTTCTAAGTATATATATGGTAATTAGTGTGCTGAAAATAAATCCTCACACACCGACAGCTATTTCTACACTGGCAAAACAAAGCTGGTGTGATTCAGGTGAGTGTTTAAGCATACACACCCTCTGTTGTGAGCCTAATCAAGGATGTCAGGGGGTGAGCAAATTTAAAAACTGCGCAGTCGACTTATGTCGTCACCCACAGCTACCCATATTTGTTGGTGGTGTCGTTTCATGTCGTCACCCACGGTTAAGGGGTTAGGGGTTAAGGGTTAAGGTGGGTAGTATGTTTTTGGAACATTGGAGTGTTTTCATTCCTCTAAAGTATGCCAGGAAAAAGGACCAGATGAACAAATATAATGGTGCTTTGTTGCTTAGGGAAACCAGTTACTCCAGAATTACCAACACTATACTATCCCCTTAAAACGAGTGGCCCCGTGGGGGACAAGGTACCCCACCCACGGTGACCAGCACTCTGTCCCCTCATCTTCCCAGTAGGTAGGCTCTTGGCTCCTGGGGCCCTTCTAACAATTATTATATTATATGGATATCATCAAATCTCCTTATTTTCCTCGAGCGGTGTTGAACCAGGCCCTTGAGATGCCACTCTCTGTCGTGGTGATGGTTCCCAGAAGAAGGCTGGGGCTCGTTTTCTCCATCAACTACTATGGATACAAGAAGCCTGCAAATCAGGTGTTGTGCCATCAAAGCCTGCCAGCGGTCTGGATACTTTATTGGTGACTGATGTATTTGCATCTCTCTCTTATGGTGCCGGTCACTCAATTTTTAAGTGTTTTGGAGTAGTTCTCAGTATCCTTTTCAGTTATGACAGTGACTGCCGATCCAATGGATGCTATATTACTTTTAGTACTAATGCTGCTGCCTAAGCAGATTTTGAGGTGAAAGATTCTCTGCCTGTAGGGGATGCTAATTGTACTGTTTAGATGATGTGGTCAATAAATGTTGTTGACTGTGACAATGACTAGTGTCCCAACCTCTTTGATGACACTGTAGAGCATGTCCCTTAGGAACGCCACTTTCCTACACCCTTTTGGTTTGTGGCTTACTACAGAGAGGGGCGTTGTAAACTCACCCACGCTTCTAGGTATCTGGAAAAAGAAATTGGATTGCTACCTATTGGACACATCAAAAAATTAGGTAATGGTGTTTTAATCAGAGCCAAAGATCTTACACAGGCCATGATGCTCCTCAATCTTCCCTGGCCTTTTGATCGCATGTTTGAATCCATCAAACCTTTAATTATAGCAAAGGGCGTGTAAACAATGAGGACCTGTATGAATTTTCAGAAGAAGGCATCCTTGCTATGTACCCTGATAGTGCCCAACGGGTAACAAAGATAAAAGGGAGTAGGACCATGATTATCTTCACTTTCTATGGCTCGCATATAACAGATCGCATTCATATTAACCCACATATCTAGGGGTGAAGTCTTTTGTTGAACTTCCATTACAGTGTTTTTGCTGTTATGAGTTTCGTCATGGGGGGAAGAACTCTACAAACCGTTCCCGGTGTGGTAAATGTTCTGCTCTTAATTCACATCCTACTTCTGAGTGTCAGTCAGAGTTACTACTTTTACTGCAGGGATGCTCACCCCCTACTTTCTCGTCAATGTAAGACGAACAACAAGATATCCTTCACTTGGCTAGCTCCCAATTCATCAGCATTGGTAGTGCCAGAAGGCAACTCAGCTTCAGGCGACAGAAGGACGTTGGTGTGAGTTAATATGCCTCCTCCCTTTACTCTCATCATTCCTAGTCGGCAACATCATATTCTGTTGTGGCATCCTCTTGCCTTTCCCAACCAACAGCTGCTTCTAACTCTGGTGAGTAATTTGACGACAATTCTCAAGCTTTAGCTAAATATATTCATGTGGTAGAGTAGAGGTTCTTGCTGCCACACACTTTCCAAGAAGGAAACCAAAGTCATCTAAATTGCACCAGAGGCGTCTTCGTGGTTCCTCTGAGTCACTTGACTCCATGGACATTCTTCCTAGAACTACAACCGTCTCTGTAAACTCATCTATATTTTTCTCCCAATCCAGAAGCGTTCTCGTGGGTCTGATGAGTATCTTGATTCAACAGCTGTTCCCCCTCGCAAGCTTCCTTTGGGAACATCAGAAGGGTGTGAGATGAATGTGGATACCTCGATCGTTGTGACTTCACAAGATATGGTTTCTCTTCAGCTCGAGCAGCGGAGTAATCTTCCCACCTGCACTATGGATGTTGATGTCTCTACCTGTGTCAGTAATACCACTACTGTACAGGACAATACCAAAGTGGTTGTTTTAAGAATCTCCCTGCTCCTCTATCTATACTTTCTCCAAACATATTAGGTGTTTCAGGGACCTAATTACTGCCAGTGGCCCGGGAATAGAGAAAATTTGTCAATTGAGTAAGACATCTGGTCAAGGTGGTAGAGGGAAGTTCAAGTTCCTTCAGTGGAATTACCATGGCTTGCCTGCCTATTGGGAGGAACTGCGTGTTCTTCTCTCGTTTCTCCCTTGTGTGTGTTTGTTTTCAAGAGACAATGCTTAGGGACTCTATTTCTGCCAGTAATCCTGTATACTTTGCATTTTATTACAATTCCTTTGAAGGGCAGGTTCACCATGGTGGCTCTGCCATCCTAGTACTATGCGATGTTCTGTGCACAAGCCTGGAGCTTGATACTATACTCCAGGCAGTTGCTGTTAAGATATTTATGGACCGCCCCTACACTGTGTGCAGTCTATACCTTCCCCCCAGTGTTACAGTTGAGAGGGGTAATCTCTTCCATCTCATATGAGACCTTCCCTCTCCTTTTTATTTTATTGGGTGATTTTAATGGTTGTCATTCTCTGTGGGGTGACAGTACAGTCAATCGTAAGGGGAGATGGCCGAGTGGTTAGTGTTCTGGACTCGTAACCTGGAGGTCGGGAGATCAATCCTCTCAGGTGAGGGCCTGAGAATATTTACTCTTCCGATTTGAGTTTGAGGCACTGTAGCAGTTCACGCAGCAAGTGTAAACTACTAAAGTGTCGAGGTAGTGATAGTTAGGATCGTCGGCAGTTCTCGAGACCCTGAGGGTTCATATCGCACTCGACCAATGATGGAACAACACATCATCAACATGGCTGACCCTACGTCATCACCAGCGGTATATAAGCACCGGCAGCAGTCCACCAAGGCGTCAGTCTTCCTGTGTTCTTATCTCTGGACTGACCACTTCCACTTCCACTTCACACGGTGGCAGAGGCTACTCCTCTGTACGTGTGTTGTTTACCTTGTACTAGACGAGCAGAACATTGTTATTCACTAACTTAATGTCAGTCAACTGTGTTAGCTAACTTTATTTCTAATTGTATATATGTATAAACTCGAGTAACTTTTGTACTATGTGAATGATCATTCTTGTTATTTAATATAATATCTAAAATACAGACTTTACTTTACTTATTGACCATCAACAATATAGTAGGTTAAACCTACAAATGGTGACCTCGGATTGACCCTTATGGTCTACAATATTCATTTTTTTTTTTCATTTTTTTTTTTTTTGCCTTCTGCCTGCTCTGTCGTTATTGTAACCTTTTTCTGACTCTCTTGTGTATGCTAGTACCTTTCCAAGTGGCACAATGGAAAACCAAACTACTTCACCTGCTGTGGAAAACCAAACTACTTCTCCTGCTGTTTATGGACCCCCACCACCCTTTGTGGAGGACTCTCCAGACATCTGGATAATACAGCTGGACCTCTACTTTGCGAGAGCCCAAATTGTACGACAAGAAGTAAAGTTTCAGACAGCCGCTTCTTTACTTCCTGCACATCATGTCATGGAATTTATTGACATGATTCGTGATCCTTCAGTTCAGGCTTACGACGAGTTGTGTGGAGCTTTGAGGAGTCGGTTGGGGAAATCTACAGAAGAGAATCTTCGCTCCATTCTTGCTGCTCAACAGTTGGGTGACCGAAAACCATCTCGATTTCTACGTCACTTGCTGGAGCTCACGAAGCCACACATCACAGACAAAGATTCACCATTGGTGAGGCAAATATTTTTGCAAGCTATGCCTGATAAATCTTTGCCTTTCCTACAATTCCTGCCTCCAGAAACTCCGTTGGACACATTAGCTGGGACTGCGGATAGAGTCGTTTCTTCTCTCAATCAAGCCTCTGCAGCTGTTGATGCTGTGAGCAGTACGGAATTCCTCTCGAACCAAGATTGTCCTTTAGCACGGGCAAACTCTGTGAGGTTAGACAAAATCTCCCAGACTCTCGACGAAATTTGTCATCAGTTGAAGAGGATATCTAGTGATTCAAGAAGTCGCAGCACCTCGAAACACCGTAGAAATTTTTGATGACACTATTTCTCGTGACCGAAACAACAAACTTTGTTGGTACCACAACAAGTTTGGAAGTAAAGCCAACAAGTGTGTGCTTCCATGCGAGTTTAATGGATCTTTAAACTAATGGAGGTGCCTGAGAGAGTGTCAAACTCTTGCACTTCGTCTCTTGACGCAACGCCAATATCTGTACCAGTGTCATTTGTCATCAAAGATCCACTTTCAAGGATTTAATTTTTAATTGATACTGGAGCTCAGTTTAGTATTTTACCAGCAAAATCAATAGATAGGAAGCATGTGTCTGCCCTCACTTTGAAAGCCGCCAATGCTACCACTATAAAGACCTATGGAGCTACTAGACTTTCTGTTTCTCTTGGACTTAGAAGGAAGTTCAACTGGTCATTTATCTTGGCCGACGTGGAAAATTCAATAATTGGTTGTGATTCCCACTTTGACTTGTCAGTTCGTCCTCGTTGCCGTCAAATTGTGGATAACTCTACAAATCTTACTATGCAAGGAGGTGAGTTTTGTGCATCAATGTTTATATCGGTGTGCATTTCAGACTGTGGAGCATCATATAAGGCCCTTATTGATAAATATCCAAGTATAACTGATTCACCTTTTATTAAGCAAGAAGTTTCTCACAACGTAACTCATCGCATCACTACCAGTGGAAGTCCTGTCTTCTGCCGTCCTCGACGACTCGACTCAGCTAGACTGAAGATCGTCAAGGATGAATTCCAGTACATGCTGGATCAAGGCATCATCAGACCAAGTAAGAGTTCATTTGCTTCAGCTCTACACATGGTACCGAAAGCACTTCCTGGTAGTTGGCGTCCTTGTGGAGACTTTCGTGCATTAAATAGAATTACCCTTCCTGACAGGTATCCTATACCCTACCTGCGGGATTTCAACTCCATTCTTCATGGTTCAAAGATATTTTCTAGGCTTGATCTTACTAAGGCATACTTTCAAATACCTGTTCATCATAGTGATATTCACAAGACTGCTGTTACTACTCCTTTTGGACTGTATGAGTTTGTCAGAATGCCATTTGGACTACGAAATGCCAGTCAAACTTTCCAGAGATTGATGGATACTGTACTTCGTGGACTTACCAACGTCTTTGTGTACATTGACGACATCTTGGTAGCCAGCGCATCTGAGTCGGAGCATCTGCATAATCTACAAGAAGTTTTTGATCGCTTGAAAGACAATGGAATCTGCATCAATACAGATAAATGTGTTTTTGGTGTTGATGAACTACAATTTTTAGGACATCACGTCAGTTCGCAGGGAATCAAGCCATTGTTAAGTAAAGTAGAGATAATTCAAAAATTTCCTCTTCCAGCAACTCAGAAAGCCTTGCGACGTTTCCTTGGTTCCATCAATTTTTATCATAATTTTATCCCACATCTTGCAGAAATTTTGGCTCCTGTCCATAGCCTGCTGGTGGAGAAGAGAAGAGGAATCAAGGACACTGTGAAGTGGACTCCCTCTGCTGAAGAAGCATTCAACCTTGCCAAGACTGCACTAGCATCTGCAACTTCTCTTCATCATCCAGATCCTACAGCAGATGGGTTTGTTCACTGATGCGAGTAGCACTTCTATGGGAGCAGTCCTTCAACAATGGCATAACGGTATGTGGGAACCATTAGCTTTCTGGTCACGAAAATTAAAGAATGCTCAAATCAACTACAGTGCATTTGGTCGAGAACTACTCTCTGCTTACTCTGCTATTAGACACTTCCGACCATTTCTGGAAGGTAGGGAGTTCTATACACAGATCATAAGCCATTGGTACAAGCCATAAAGACATCAATGACAAGTCATGCACCACGAGAACAGCGTCACCTGGACTTTGTATTACAGTTCACAACAGATGTCAGACATGTGAGTGGT
The DNA here is from genome assembly GCA_033782935.1 of Petrolisthes cinctipes. Taxonomy (NCBI): domain Eukaryota; kingdom Metazoa; phylum Arthropoda; class Malacostraca; order Decapoda; family Porcellanidae; genus Petrolisthes; species Petrolisthes cinctipes. Next base: position 228,292 of record JAWQEG010001179.1, read on the forward strand.
CATGACAACATTGTAGCTGACACCTTATCAAGAATTTCTGCAGTATCAGCTACACCCAACATAGATTTTAAGGAAATGGCTTTATTACAATCCACAGATCCAGAGTTCAACCAGCTGGCAGAAACATCACTGAAGATCGTTCGTCAGCCAGTGAGAGATCATGATTCTCTAGAGCTCATCTGTGATGATTCAACCGGGACAGTAAGACCAGTTGTACCAAAGGACATGCGGAAATCAGTTTTTCTCGTTCTTCACAACATGTCTCACCCTGGACGTAAGGCAACATTCAAGCTAATCTCAAGAAGGTTCGTATGGCCCTCCATGAGGAAAGATATTTTTCTCTGGTCCAAGCAATGTATGCACTGCCAGCGGTCCAAGGTCTATCGGCATGTACGTTCTCCTGTCGGGCGATTTCCTCTGGCGACCAACCGCTTCGACAACATCCACCTTGACATCGTTGGACCATTACCACCTTGTAAAGGATTTTGCTAATATCCTGACTATGGTGGATCGTTATACAAGATGGCCAGAAGCGTGTCCCATGACCTCTATTGATGCAGAGACTGTAGCTACATCTTTCATCTCTACGTGGATATCCCGCTACGGTATACCTTCTACAGTTGTGACTGATCGCGGTTCTCAGTTTACTTCTAGCCTATGGAAACTACTAACATCTCTTGTAGGTACCACAGCGATAACCACCACTGCTTATCATCCTGCTGCTAATGGTTTGGTTGAGCGTTTTCACAGGCAACTGAAGAGCGTGCTCAAAGGTAACATCAACTGGGTCGATCGGCTGCCGTTGTCTCTTCTTGGAATACGTAACTGCTACAAAGATCTCCAATCGTCATCTGCTGACTTGGTTTTCGGTACAACATTAAAAATCCCAGGTGATATGGTTCATCTTACAGGTTCTCATGACTGGGATCACAGCACATTTCTTTCATCCCTACATAACCATTTTAATGAGATTCGTCCTAAACAATCTCGTGTTCCAGTCACAGATGTTTTTATAATGCCTGACCTATTTACAGTCTCCCATGTTCTACTTCGGCATGACGGACACCGACAAGGACTTCAGTACACCTATAATGGCCCATATAAGGTGCTAAGAAGAACGGACAAGACCTTCACCATCCTTCGTAGTGGCAAGAAAGAAATTGTTTACATTGATCGCTTAAAACCAGCATTTATGGAGAATGAGCATCTACAGAATCCACCAGATGAATTAACCTCTTTGTCTTCTCCCCTAAAGGTACCTGAATTGCAACAAGGTCAGATTGAGTCCTCTACACCTGAGCCGACGCTATATCTTACCCGTTCTGGTAGAGTCAGCAAGCCACCAGTTCGATTCCAGCCGTAATCTGGGGGAGGGTCCTGTAGCAGTTCACGCAGCAAGTGTAAACTACTAAAGTGTCTAGGTAGTGATAGTTAGGATCGTCGGCAGTTCTCGAGACCCCGAGGGTTCATATCGCACTCGACCAATGATGGAACAACACATCATCAACATGGCTGACCCTACGTCATCACCAGCGGTATATAAGCACCGGCAGCAGTCCACCAAGGCGTCAGTCTTCCAGTGTTCTTATCTCTGGACTGACCACTTCCACTTCCACTTCACACGGTGGTAGAGGCTATTCCTCTGTACGTGTGTTGTTTACCTTGTACTAGACGAGCAGAGCATTGTTATTCACTAACTTAATATCAGTCAACTGTGTTAGCTAACTTTATTTCTAATTGTATATATGTATAAACTCAAGTAACTTTTGTACTATGTGAATGATCATTCTTGTTATTTAATACAATATCTAAAATACAGACTTTACTTTACTTATTGACCATCAACAATATAGTAGGTTAAACCTACAGCACTAACTATAAGGCCGCCGAACATCGTAAAACACCCTCGCTGGTACTATAACAGCTGCAGTAGTTGGGAATTACTCTCACTTCCCTCCCTCTGTGGCTGGGTACCAGTTCAGAAATAGTGACGTGTGTGTGTGTGAGTAGCAGTTGACATGGGCCACGGTAACGGGCTTGATGAAGCCTATGTCCAGTGTCGAAAGATATATATATATATATATAAAAATCCCAGGGGTGTTTTATCGGCTTCTTTTTTTGAGCATGAGGGATTAGGGGTTTTCACCCTTAAACCAAGGGTGACGAGAATTCTCGTCACCAACAACAAGTTTCGAGGACCGTGGGTGACGAAAATTCTCAACACAGTTTTTAAAATTGCACACCCCATAACATGGTTGTCTCAGGTGGCAACACTGATTTTAGGCTTGTAGGGAGTAGCCATAGTCCAGCCAGGCTGCCAGCAGTGCTGCCAGATTGGGGGAAATTTCCCTAGATTTGGAGAAATTATGATGATAGGGAAATTCAGGGCTAATTTTGGTGAGTTTTCAAGTACGACTTCGAATTTACTACAAAACTGGGGAATTTTTATTGTGAGCAAGCATCTTTTTCTTAGTTTAGTAATTCTTCAACGCCTAAAATAAATAATGTGATACATAATAACTTAAACGGATTTATTTATGGAAATATGATGATTTTAAGATAAAAACCTATCCATTAGGAGGAAACGGACAAGCGATAAGAGAGTGGATGTGTGACAGTGTGAGCCTCTGAGGTCCTGCACGAGATACAAGTAGTCAGTGTTATCACACCCACACCGTGGATATAAGGTTGTCACTGTGTGTGTGACAGTGTGTCACTGAGGTGGGGTAAAGTGTACATATTGACTTCAGAAGCTTACAGAGGTTTGTTTATTAGTTTCTAATAGTCTGATATTTGCAAAATATTTAGGATACACTGTTGGCCTATGAATTAAAATAAAAAGTACTTATGAAATTAGTCGTAATTCCGTGTTATTCGGCAGGAATATCATGTCTGATTAAAATTGTGTACAGTTAAGGTTAAGGTCCACCAATGAGTGGCAGGCAATGGGACAGAGTGTAGCACACACTATGTGTATGAAACACAACTATAGCACGCATCACAAGGATGATGAGTGGCCCACAGACCTCTCCACCCACGTGAGACCCGAGTCAGCTTCGGCTATGGCTGCGTAAGCAGGAAGACCTCAGACAGCTGACTCAAACCCCCCACCCCCTGCTCACAGGGGTGGTAACCTCTGGCATCAGTGAAAGATTTTTATCGTGTCCCGAGCAAGGATCGAACGCTGGGCCGCAGGATTGCAGCCGCAGACTCTAGCACTGTGCTAGCCAGAAGCTATAATTGTGAGTATAATTGGATCTTTCAATTACCTATACCCGTAACCTATTATCTATAAATACAAGTGTAAAGAAAATGCTATTTATTTAGCTATAACTCAAATAAAAAATAAATATAAGCAAAATTTTATGAAATGGAAATTTTTTGTCCAATTTGGGGAATTTTAGATATCAGATTTGGGGAAATTTGAAGCACTGCATCTGCATATGGCAGCAGTGGGTGCCAGTGTTAAACTAGCAATAAGGGTGGAAGGATGTACTGCCCCCCCCCCCAACGGAAACCGCTTTGACGTGATGGGGGGGCTTGTGTGTCTCTGAGACCTTGCGAGCTAGACTAGAGGGGGCTCCGGCCCCTGCTCTGCCCCGATTTCGAGGAGAGGGGGCTTCCCATGCTAGTAAGGTTGCCAGTGAGAGACCAGAGTAAATGGTTCCCATGCAATAGTCTGCCAGTACGAGCCAACAGTGCTGCCCTCCAAAGGGGCCGTCCTATGTTGGATGGTTGGGTGTCTAGGCCAGGAGATGCTGGGGAAGAGGGTCTCGGCACTGTCGTGGGCAAACTTTTGAGCCATTGGGGCTGCTTTTTAAAACGAGTGGCCCCGTGGGGGAAGAGCACTTGGTCCCCTCATCTGCCCAGTAGGTAGTAGCTCCTGGGGCCAATATAACAAATTCAATGATATATGGATAACGAAAAGCCCCAATCTCTTCCTCGAGCGGTGGTCGACACGGCCCTTGAGACATCACTCTCTGGTCGTGGTGGTATGCAGAAGGCTGCAAATAAGAGTAGACCCAGCAGGTCGGATGTTGTGTTGACGAACCCTGTTAGCGGTTTGGACACGTTAAAGTTAATGAATGTACTTGCATCCCTTTCCTACGGCACTATCCACTCCAATTTTAAGTGTTTTGGAGTGGTTCTTCGTATCCGAATCACTTATGACAGAGATTGTAGGTCTAATTGGTGCTATATTACTTTCAATGTAAATGCTGCTGCCAAGGCAGCTTTTGAGGCAAAAGGTTCTCTGATTGTGGGGGATATTTACTGCAAAGTTCAAATGATGCGGTCCACAAATGTAGTTGACAGTGACAATGACTACTGCCCTAAAACCTTTGATGACTCTGTAGAGCATGTCCCTAAGGAGCATCGGGTTCCTACACCCTTTTGGTTTGTGGCTTACTACAGGGAGGGACGTGGTAACCTTACCCATGCTTCCCGGTATCTGGAGAAAGAAAATGGATTACTACCAATGGGCCACAAAAAAAGTATGGTAAGGGCATTTTAATCAGAGCCAAAGATCTTACACAGGCCATGATGCTCCTCAATCTCCCTTGTCCTTCTGATAGCATGTTTGAATCCATCAAACCATATCGAACATACAATTATAGCAAGGGGCGAATATATAATGAGGACTTATATGAATTCTCAGAAGAGGATATTCTTGCTATGTGCCCAGATAGTGTTCAACGAGTAACTAAGATGAAGGGCAGTAAGAATATGATCATCCTCACTTTCTATGGCTCGCATATCCCAGATCGCATTAACATTAACCCCACCTCTTTTGAGGTGAAGCCTTTTGTTGAGGGTCCTTTGCAGTGTTGCTGTTATTAGGAGTTTGGTCATGGGAGGAGGAACTGCAACAACCGTTCCCGGTGTGGTAATTGTTTTGATCTTGACTCGCATCTTACTTCTGTCAGTCAGAGAGTTACTGCTTTTGCTGCAGGGATGCTCACCCCTTACGTTCTCGCCAATGTAAGATGTACCTCCTTGAGCAAGATATCCTCCACTTGCCTAACACCCAATTCATCAGTATTGGTAGTGCCAGACGGCAACTCAACTTCAGGCGACAGAAGGATGGTGGTGTGAAGACATACACCTTCTCCCTTTGCCCTAAATCGGGTGCAGCACCTTTTCAACTCTCTCAAGAAGCAGCAGATTTTTGCTCTAGTGAGAGTGTTTCTAAGGTTTCACTAAATAATATCAGACACTCATTCTGGTGAGCCTTCAACTGATGACAATTCTCAGACTTTAGCTAAGGGTGTCCATGTGGTAGAGGTTCACGCTGCCACTATCTCCAAAAAGGAAACTTAAGTCACCTAAACTGCCACAGAGACGTCTTCGTGTTTCCTCTGAGGCACTTGACTCCATACATGTTCCTCCTTGCAAGGCAACCTTCTCTGTGGACTCATCCATAGTTTCCTCTCAATTTTACCATAAGCGTTCTCGTGGCTCTGATGATTCTCTTGATTCAACAGAAGTTCCCCCTCGCAAGCTTCCTTCGGGATCAGCAGAGGGGCGTGAAGTGAATGTGGATGCCTTGGATGTTGTGACTTCAAAAGATTCAGTTTCTCTTCTGCTTGAGCAGCGGAGTGATTCTTCCACCTGTATTATGGATTTTGATGTATCTGCCTGTGTCAGTGATACCACAGCTGTACAGGACAATACCAGTGTGGTTGTTTCAAAGAATATCCCTGCTCATCTATCTTCACCTTCTTCTAAAATATCAGATTTTTCAGGGACTCATCTACGGATCCCAATTACTGCCCCAAGTACTACTCATCAGGTTCGCTCTTCTTCTAGTGGCCCAGGATTAGACAAAACTTATCGTTTGAGTAAACCCTCAGGTCAAGGTGTTAGTGGGAATTACCTCCGTGAGGCTTCCCAAAAATCAGTACTAAAGTAATACTGTTCAAGGCCCTTCAGTGGAATTGCCGTGGCTTGCATGCTTCTTGGGAGGAACTGTGTGTTCTTCTCTCTAGCTTCTCTCCTGCATGTGTTTCTCTCCAAGAGACAATGCTTGGGGACTACATTCCTGCCAGTCCTCTATCATACTCTGCATTTTATTCCAATTCATTTGAAGGGCAGGTTTACCATGGTGGCTCTGCCATCCTAGTTCGCCGAGATGTTCCATGCATGAGCCTGGAGCTTGACACTCTACTCCAGGCTGTCGCAGTTAAGGTTTTTATGGGCTGTCCGTACACTGTGTGCAGTCTATACCTACCTCCCAGTGTTACAGTTGAGAGGGGTGATCTCAACCTCTCCCTTTATTTTATTGGGTGATTTTAATGGTCTTCATCCTCTGTGGGGTGACAGTTCGGTCAACCCCAGGGGTGTTTTATTGGCTTCTTTTATTGAGGATGAGGGATTAGGAGTTTTAAATACAGATGTTACACATTTTAATAGCCCTACTGGGACTTTTACCGCCATTGACATTTCCCTTTGCTCACCCAGTGCTCTGTTGGATTTTACTTGGAGTGTGTTGCCCGATTTATATGGCAGTGACCACTTCCCTATACTTTTAGAAGGTAACGAGTATGAACCACAGTCTCGTCTTCCTAGGTGGAAATTAGAGAAGGCTGACTGGCAGTTATTTAGAGAGCTAACTTCGGTCTCTTCTGTAGCCGATTTTGGTAGCTCTGACGAGGCTGTAACATATCTCACTGATATGCTCCATTCTGCTGCTCTCAACTCTATCCCTAGAACTTCTGGCTACTTTCCCACCAGTGGTCACCAGTCTGCACCACTGCTGTGTGGGAGAAGCGCGCTGCTTTCTCTCGCCCCTGTCGCAATCGTGGGGACCCAACTCTTTTAAAGGACATCCAACGGGCAAGGGCTTGGGCTAGACGAGTTTTAAAATAGGCACGACGTGCATCTTAGAAGGCCTATGTGTCTTCAATTAATACTAAAAACCCCACTCACCCAAGTGTTCAGGAGAATCCATTAGATGGAGGGAAAGTTTTCTTCTAGTTCTCCACATGGAATTAATATCATGGATGGTTTGACAGTGGCCAATATCATGGCGGAGGCTTTTGCTAGAGTCTCCGGCTGTGACTCTCGACCTTTAGCTGTCAGGCAGGAGTTGAGAGCCCAGGAGTGCATTGTCCTGGATTTCTCGGAGAACGAGAATGAAAGTTATAACCATATATATTAACCCTCAGAGACCTGCACTCTGCTCTCTCTCTCTACGGCGACACTTCTGGGCCAGACAACTTCCCATATGCAATGTTGCGACACTTGGGTGAGAAGGCGATCTCATATTTTTAGCTTTATATAACAGAATCTGGCTGGAGGGTGTCTTCCCTTCTGGGTGATTTTCTGTCTCCGTCCCAGTCTGGCTTTCGTAAACACCGTTCCACTACAGATGCTCTGGTCAGGTTGGAAGCTCCTGCATGTGAGGCCTTTGCACAACATCAACACCTTGTCTGTGTATTCTTTGATTTAGAGAAAGCGTATGACACTACATGGCAATATGGCATCCTGCAGCAACTCCTTGTATATGGCCTGTGGGGTCACTTTCCACGCTTTCTTCAGGAGTTTCTCAGTGGTCGCAGCTTTTGTGAGGGTTGGTACAGCCCTCTCAGCATCTGTCGTACAGGAGGAGAGCATCCCCCAGGGAAGTGTCCTCTGTGTCACATTGTTTTCAATAGCAATTAATGCCATTGCCTCATCCCTTCCGGATGGTGTAGCCAACTTGATGTACACTGACGACCTGGCAGTCTGGTTTGCTGCTTCCCGTATGTCAGTGGCGGAGCGGCGCATGCAGCTTGCCCTTGACAGGATGTCACGTTCTCATGGGTTTCGATTTTCTCCTGCCAAGACAGTTGCTATGCACTTCTGCCGCATCCGAGGCGTCCACCCCGATCCAGACTTTTTCATGTATGGTCATCAGATACGTTGTGTCGAGGAGACTCGCCTTTTGGGTCTCCTTTTTGACAAACTTTTGACTTACATTCACTTAAGGTCTCTTGCCTCCAGGCTCTTAACCGGTTGAGGGTCCTGGGCCATACATCCTGGGGGGCTGATCGGGCCACCTCCCTCTGCCTATACCATGTCCTTATTAGGTCAAAACTGGACTATGGGTGTGATGTGTACTCCTCTGCTATGGATGCCCGTCTCAAAGTCTTGACACTGTTCATCATGTTGGAGTACGTCTGGTGACCGAAGCCTTCAGGTTGTCCCCAATCCCCAGTCTCCTGGTGGGCGTTAATGAGCCACCTCTTGATCTCCGTCGACTTCCTGACTCCCTTCCCTGATCGGCGGTGTCATCTGATATCATGTCTCAGTACTACCTTTCAAATCCTCGCACACCATTGCCCTTTGGCTTCCGGGTCAGGAAGGCTATGGAGATGGGCATTGATGACTTCCAGATTTGTCCTGTGAGGGTCCCCAGGGTGGCTCCATGGCTTCTTCCAGAAGTTTTTCCCCTGCACCTGCTTTTCAAACAAGAACGAATCTCTTCCTCCCCCAGTGGCTCGTTCCCTCTTTTTAGAACATGACTCCTCTCACAGGGAGTCCCTCCCTGTGTACACTGATGGGTCAAAGTCTAATGCTGGAGTTGGTTTTGGAGTTGTCTTTCCTGAATTTTGCAGAGGCGGCAGGCTCCCTTCTGTCATTTCAATTTTTACTGCCGAGCTCTTGGCCATTCTATATGCCCTCAAAGTGATTTTTACTCTCCCTCAGCCTTCTTTTACTATTTTTAGCGATTCCTGTAGTGCCTTGCAGGCCTTGTGCAATTTTAACTCTTCCCATCTCCTGGTGTTGGCCATTCTTGAATGGCTTGTCCTTCTGGGTCGTCGTGGCCGCAAAGTCACATTTTGTTTGGTCCCGGCTCATATGGGTGTCGGTGGGATTGAGCAGGCTGACGCTTTGGCTAAGCTGCAGTCTCCAATTATTGGCCTCCTACCAGGCATCATCCCGTTCCTGCAGTGGACCTTCGACCCTACATAGATACTGCCATTCGTTCCTGCTGGCAGGACAGATGGGACACCGTCGGGGCTAACAAGCTCCGCGACATCCTTGGTTTGTGGAACTACAGCGGCCTGTCTTGCCGGTGGGAGACGGCTCTTGTCCATCTCCGCATTAGCCACACATTATGGACTCATGGCTTTTTAATGGAGAGGGCTCCCTCTCCCTACTGTGATGATTGTCTGGTCCCTCTGACAGTACAGCATCTTATTGTCAAGTGTCCCAGTCTTGGAGACCTTCGTCGCAGGCACCTCTCCAAGTACTGGGTGGGTGACGGTTCTTACAGTCTCTCCCAGGTCCTCAGGGAGGAGGCTTGTAGTGTGGGAGGGAACACTCTCTCCTGTGTGGAGGAGGCTGGCATCCTCCAAAAATTGTGATTTTATTATATTTATGGTTTTTGGATGGTTTGATGTTTTTTTTTAGTTTTGATTCTTTTACTCTCGTCTCCCCTACCCCATCAATCGTCCCCCCCCCCCCCACGACCACCAGCCACACCATGATTGCTACTTCTTCACCCTCCCACATTTCTCCCCTCCTAACCCACCCAAATCACTCTCTTCCTCCACCTGCAATCGTTACCAGATCCGCTGAGGCCCAAACCAAGTCGCTGGTAGTTGGGGTGTTGTCGTTTGATCTGTCCGGAGCTATACCTGCACTCTCCCTCCATACCTGACCTTACAGCAGAAGGCCCAGCAGATCATGGAGTATTGAGTAGAAATTCTTACTTTTATTTCATAAATTCAAATGTGATTCAGCATTATTTTCCTTTCATCTAGATTATTTTTTTATTACGTTTTCCTATATCAGTTCATTTTTAGAATCCATTTAACCCCGTTTTTTATTGGTACTACCGAAATTTTCTTTTTTACATATAGCTGTGTTGCCTCACTAAGAGAAATCTTAACTTTCTCTGGTATTTTAGTAATAGCGTGTTTTGTAACAGTCGCTTTTAATTTTAGGCAACTATATATATATATATATTTGTATCATTTGCTTCTGGCCTCTGTTACTGTGTGTGTATAAATGCAAATGCTCTGTGTGGTGAAATGAATGTTTCATTATTATGTGTTCGGAAACTTACTCCGAATCTTTTAATGCTTACGTAATTAAGGTCTTGCAAACTGGAGACAGTTCTCTCCAGACAACCACTCTGTACACATGTCTGGGTCTAAAAGTTGAGTAAAGCCTTATGGACAAGAAGGTATTTTTATCGTGTTCCTTACTACATCATCACAATTTACTCAACTTTTAGAATTGTGCTTGCCCTGGGTGAAATCTACTAAATATGGAGAAATTACTTCAATCTAATCATTTTGATGGCTCTCCTGAAACGACACCAGCACTGTGGAATCATTGGTTCTGCACCTTTAACAACTTCGTTGATTCCCTGCCTGCTGATCCGGCTCCAGACAAACTTATGCTACTCATCAACTACATTTCTCCTTCTGTCTATGCACATATCTCTGACTGCAACACCTACACTGACGCTATCGCCATTCTCAAGTCCGTTTATGTGAAGCCTACCAATATCATCTTTGCTCGGCACCTACTTACAACTCGGAAGCAGTCAAGTACGGAATCCATCGACCAGTTTCTGCAGAATTTGAAATTGCTAGTGAAAGACTGAGTTCAAGAGTGTAACTGCTGAAGCTTATACTCAAGAAGCCATTCGTGAAGCTTTCATAACTGGACTTACTTCACCTTCGATTCGTCAACGACTTCTGGAAAGAGAAATGCTAACTCTTGGTGAAGCAGATCAGCTAGATCGGAGTTTGGACGTGGCTCAACGAAACGCTGAGGTGTATGTGACCCCCGAAATCCCTGGATATATTTCTGCTGCCGCTGAACTGTTTTTTGGCCCATCAACTGGCAAGCCTCTTATTAATGTATTATATGCTAATAACGGTGTTGGAAAACTGAGGGTAATGGAATTTCTGCTACTGTCTCCAAACTTGCCTGTTATTTCTGTGGGCGTACTCGTCACCCTCGGTACCGCTGTCCAGCACGAACTTCTATATGTCATCTGTGTGGGAAGAAGGGCCATTTCTCCAGTGTATGCAAATCGGCCGAGTGTGGTAAAGCTCCTACAAGATCAGCTGCAACTATCCTGGCTACTACGACCGATCTCTCGCCACATCATGGATCTGCTACTACTACTACTACATCAAGGACTTCTGTCTACTCTTCACAAGGAGCTGCATCTACCGCTACTAACACTCCTCAACACGCTACTATCCCTGTAAGATTAAACAATTTAGAAGTGTTTGCTCTAATGGACAGTGGTAGTACTTTCAGTTTTGTACACCCTGATGTTGTTAAACATTTAGGCCTCTTCATTGCTCCTTCTCAGGAAACTATAATTATGGCTTCTTCCCCTCTCATTTCCTCCACTGTAGGACATTGTTTAGTTAATTTAAATGTGCGTGGAGAGAGTTATCCAAATGTAAAACTTTCAGTACTTCCTCATCTATGTGCTAAAGTTATTTTAGGTCGGGATTTCATGGAAATGCACAAATCTGTTGAGTTTAACTTAAATGGGCCTAGGCCTAAATTGACTGTGTGTGGTGTTGCCTGTATGTCTCTGGATCCCCCTTCTTTGTTCCCTAACTTGACTCACGAATGTAAGCCTATCTGTACCCAAACTCGCAAATTTTCTAAGACTGATGAACGGTTCATTCATGACGAAGTGAAGTCTTTGCTTCAGGAAGGGGTAATAGAGAAAAGTCAGTCTCCCTGGAGGGCTCAAGTGTTGGTAACCAGTGACGAACGCCATAAGCGTCGAATGGTTGTTGATTATTCCAGAACCATTAACCGTTTCACATTACTTGACGCTTACCCCATCCCACGTATCAATGATTTGGTCCATACTTTAGCTAAGTATAGGATGTTTACCAAGCTAGATTTGAAGAGCGCCTATTATCAAGTTCCGCTCAGAAATGATGAAAAGTTTTACACTGCATTTGAGGCTGATGGTCAGTTGTTTCAGTACACTAGAATTCCATTTGGTTTGACTAATGCTGTGGCTGCTTTTCAACGTGTGATCAATACCATAATTTCGGACAGTAACCTGAGTGATACCTTTGCTTATATCGATGATGTTATAATTTGTGGTTATGGACCTGGGGATCATGATAGAAATCTTGAGAATTTCAGGAATGTCGCATCCAAGTACAACCTTACCTTAAATGAAAGTAAATGTCATTATAGTATGTCTGAAATTAGTTATCTTGGATATTGTATTTCTTGTGGAACAATCCGTCCTGACCCTGAACGTGTCAAACCACTGCTGGACATGCCTTGTCCTTCTGACTCAGTCTCCCTTAGACGCACTTGTATAGTATGTTTCTATCCACAGTTATTGACATTTCCCTGATTTGTAAAGCATTGTATCTTGTTATCTAATTAAGCAGGTTTTGTTAAATCAATTAACAAGGCTAAGATAATGTCCATACGGAAAATTATGCAAAGAAATTTAACTTAAACTGGTTTATTAAACAAAACAAATATATATAACTGTAATCGGTCTCCCTCTCCCTCCACTTACCTTACATACATACATACATACTACTCTAGTGTGACATAGATACATACATATTACTCTAGTGTGACATACAGACATACATACATAATATTCTAGTGTGACATACATACATATTATTCTAGTGTGACATACATACATATTATTCTAGTGTGACATACATATATATTACTCTAGTGTGACATACATACATACATATTACTCTAGTGTGACATACATACATACATATTACTCTAGTGTGACATACATACATACACACATATTCTAGTGTGACATGCATATATACACACATATTACTCTAGTGTGACATACATACATTCATACTGACAATGTGAACATAAAATACTTATAATAGAGATTAAGTACGTTGTATATATATATATTATAAGAAGGTGACTGTGGATGAGAGCCAACGATAGTTTTGTTTATCTAACTCATTTCACCTATTAACCGAAATGTATTTATATTTAATCAGCCATTCACTGATATATCGGTTAAAGAAATACTTATTCATATATTGTGAGTCACTATAATGTAGTTAATATACCATATCATCAATGAAAGACCGAATAAATGAAATAATATCTTACCCTGGCATAAGCTGACAAGCTGGCGGGTTGAGGGGAAGGGCAACCTATCATGGCCGCCAACCCACTTCCGGTGGCGACACTCCAGGGTGGGGGGGAGGGTTGCGCACTCTATGTGTATAGCTCTGTGTCCTAAACCTTCATTTTCTTGTAACAAGTACCTACTAGTAGCAGTAGATGAATATTCTAGGTTTCCGTTCGCATTCCCTTGTCCTGACAGGTCTGCTCAAACTGTAATTTCATGTTTTCAGAAGTTATTTTCCACTTTTGGTTGTCCTTCCTCTGTCCATTCTGATAGAGGGCTCCAGTTCATGTCTAAAGATGTTTCTAGTTTCCTATTGGAACATGGTATTGTAATGACTCATTCTACTCCTTATCACCCCCAAGGGAATGGACAGTGTGAACGGGTAAATGGAATAATTTGGAATGCTGTACGACTGACTCTCAAATCCCGTAACCTTCCTGAAACTCACTGGGAGGTAGTACTAGACAACGTTCTTCATTCAATAAGATCTCTTCTATGTACTGCCACTAACCAGACCCCTCATGAAAGATTGTTCTCTTACCCCAGGAAATCCTCTAATGGTTATTCCCTGACCTCATGGCTTTCCTCTCCTGGTCCCGTTCTCCTACGAAAGTTTGTCCGTACCACTAAGTCCGATCCTCTAGTGGAGCCTGTCAACCTCGTGAGAGCCACCCCTTACTATGCCAACATACGCCATCCGGACGGGAGGGAATCTACGGTTTCCACTAGAGATCTGGCTCCATCTCCTCGAGATCAGGTACCCTATAATGAAGCTCAACCTCAGACTCCCTCAAGAACTACTTCTGAGACTCCGACTCTTCAACCTGTTACGGACGACTCTCCCATGGACTCATCTCCTGAGGACTCTTTGTCATTTCCCCCTCTCTAATTAATTAAGTAATTAAGTGCTGGTAATCACATCCGTTTGTCCTCGTACCATCTTCGGTTAACTATTTTAGGCATATTTGAGTGTCGAGTGGAGAAAGTGTGTTGCAAGTAGTGCATGTCCTCTCTCTTAATCCACCTAGATGGTTTGATCTGACCTCACCTGCTTCCCGGCCAACCAGTACCAAGGGGAACTGCCCTTTGTCTTTAACATCACCTCACTTCACCTTTTACCTCCAACCCAACCCTTCTTTACCTTTCACCTCACCTCCTACTCAACCTTTCACCTCATCTCACCTCCAACCCAATCTTTTTTTACCTTTCACCTCTCCTCACCCCAACCCTACCTTCACAAAGGCTGACCTGCTCCCCTTAACCACAAACAAGTGTGGAGAACCACGGGTGACGACATAAGTCGAAAGTGTAGCTAGCTCTTAAATATGCGCACCCCATAACATGGTTGTTTCGGCTGGCAACACTGAATGTGGGCTTGTATGGAGTAGCCCGACCGCCCGAGGCCCCGAGTCCAGCCAGCCACTATAGTCAAACTCGCCTAAATTTACGGCTGTGGTGTGGTTTTCACCTCTTTACAGTGTTGCCGCCAAATTTTCAGTACCGTTCTCTCTCTCTCTCTCGTTTCTTTTATTTATAACTGTGCTTTCATTTGTTAATTTGAAGACAATTTCTTTAGCCTGGCTGTGTAGATGTGAGGAATGGGTTGAACTTTTTTCCATGGTGTCTGTGCAAAGGGCATAAAGAAAGTGAAAACTGAAAAGAGGTCACCGCCAGGAAGCTATCCTGTGTCAAGGCCACCAACTGGGTGTGGAAGTGTTGCCGCTCACGAGTTTTTTTTTTTCTTTTACTTTGGTATTGGCAAATGACTATTATTTTGTTCTACATATTAGCTTACAGATTATAAATGTGATTATTCCTCACCCTTTAAATTACGGTAAAAGCCAGTAAATGTGATCATTTTATTCTACAATTATAGCAACACCTGGGGGGTCTGGGTGTAGGTGTGGGTCTGGCTATGTCAGTATTGCCGCCACTCAAAAAAATTATATTTATTATTTCTTTTACTTTGGATAATGGCATATTTCTTCTTTTTCAAGTTTATTATGTTATATCTATAACTGTGATATTATTACCCACCAGAAAACTATTCTAAATACCATTAAAAGTTACTACAATTTCTTTTAGCAACACTGTACAATATTTATGCCATGTTTCTGTGTAACTGTATAAATGTTTTATGCACAATAAGATTACTGTTGATTAATGCATCTAAATACACAAGTGGTTGTTGTATATATCTGAATTTATTGTATTTGTGATGCCTTGTACATAAATAGCTTCCGTTTCACATCGCAAGTTGGGGAAACGTGGCGACACTGTACAAAATAGCGGGACACGCCACAGCCGTAAATTTAGGCGAGCAAGACTATAGCCACTGTAGTCTGTAGCCAGTAGCCACCAAGGATGAGAGACAGTAAGGATAGTTCACTGAGCACTTGTTTTACCCACAATGCACCGCGCCATACAGCCGTGACGTCACTGGAGACCCAAACACGGACGCACAGAGGAGTTTTCCCTTTGCTTTGCTTGTATCTCAGTGACTCCAGCTGTTTTTCTCTTTAAGAACAATGACAAGGTGTGGCAAAAATACAAAAAGAAGAAGAATAACACAAGGATACTGCTTACCTCTCACAGCTGCAGTTACTATGTGTGTGTGATCACCGGCCGCCGGCGACTCACTCAATTATACCCAGTTTGAACACTCGCACACCAATCTCCAATCCCAGCCCAAAAGACCCACAACATCCGATCACAGTGCAACAAAACCCTGCTGCCAATGCCGAATAACAAGTACAAACCCCAACAACCCACCAATAATAATATAAACCCCGGAAAAGAAAGCAACGGAGGTGGCCACCCTACAACCTCTCTATCCACAGTCTCTGATCACACTCGCTATCTCACCCGTCTGTCCTCCCACAAGCAGTGATGCCAACCAGTGTTGCCAACCAATCTCACTTCCCCCATATTTACATTATGTACAATAGGCGAGCCCACACTTTGAGTGATGTTGCCAGATGGTGGTCTATTTTTTATCTGCGACATTTTAAGTGCTGGACATGGGTAACTCAGTTAAATTTCATACCTTATTTTACACTAGAAAATGAGCGTTCTAGTTCACGACCTTTTACTTAGATGTATAAAAAAATACATACTTTTGTGTTTTCGCATAATATATGCTGAATATACTATATTTTTCATATAAATTAGTAAATAGTAAAAGTCGAAATGTGTGCATTATGCGGCTTTCATGAACTGCATGAGTATAACAGCCTACATATATTAACAATTGTATTTAGCATGACCCATACCATGAAGCGGAAAATGTTGAAATGCCATATGTTCACATTTATTAGCATTAGAAATATGCATACCTTGCGCTGCCAGACGCATGAAGAGATGAAAGCAAGCTAACTGAATGTGTGGATACTGCGGGGATCGCACACTGGGGCCGGTGTAGCAGAATGAAGTGAAGCGTCCCGTGCGTCCATACTGCGCATGCGTGGGTGGTGGGGCTGCCAGGTGTTGCTAGCGTGGGTGATTGAGTTGCCAGATGCTGCCATATCCTACCCTACTATATATACATGTATTTTATATGCCTATTTTTAAAATCGTATACAGTTCATTTTTTAAAAGTTTGTGTTTTAAATGGGAACAACTATAAGATTTGCAAGTGATTGGCAGCAAAAAACAGTACATATGATGCCCCTAGTATGGAAAAAACTCATAAATATGCAGACGTTCGTACGGGGAGGTTGCTCTCCGCTGCTCTATGCTCGCTCCGACTTCCTACCTTCACACACACCCACAATAACAAGAGTTTAGTGCGTGTCTTTCAGCTAGGATTTCCTTCGTCAGATTCATTATTTTCCTTCATGTCTTTTGCTGCTTACTTGAGTAATACATCTAACTCAACTCGAATAATTTTTCTCGTTATATTTTAGAATAGTTATTACGTACGTACGTGTCCCTTCCATACTTCCCTCCTCCTACACACCTTTCCCTCCTACACATCCTTCCCTTCCCTCCTACTCTCTCCCTCATCCCTCCTCCCACATTCCCTTCCCTACTTTCCTACTCTCTCCCCCTTTCCTCCTCTCACACACCCTTCCCTCTTCCTACACACCTTTCCCTCCTCCTACACATCCTTCCCTCCTCCTACACACCTTTCCCTCCTCCCACACACTCTTCCCTTCCTTCCTATACTCCCTCCTCCTTCCCTCTTCCCACCCCTCCTTCTACAACACCCTTCCTTTCCACCTTCCCACCCCTCCTTCACCTTCACACCACCCCACTCAAATCTCCATCCCTCCTTCACCCTCACCCCACCCTTCCCTTCTCTCCTGCACCCCTCCTTCACCTTCACACCACCACCCTCAAATCTCCATTCCTCCACGTGTTATATCCTTCAGCAAAGATTACCATAACTGCACCTAGAGTTAACAATTATAATTTCATACACTGTGAAGGAAGAAACTACCAATTAGCAGATCTAAATGCATGACTCCTGACCACTCCCCACTAATGAGGTTCCTAATGACGCAAATTATAAGGTGAATATCTTAATGAATACTACTTATGCAGATGATAATGTGAATGTATTATTTTTATTATTATTATTATTATTATTATTATTTTTATTTTTATTTTTATTTTTATTATTATTATTATTATTATTATTTTTATTATTATTATTATTATTATTATCATTACTATTATCATTATTATTATCATTATTATTATCATTACTATTATTATAATTTTTATTATCTTATTATTATTATTATTATTATTATTATTATTATTATTACTATTATTATTATTATTATTATTATTATTATCATTACTATTATTATTATTATTATCATTATTGTTATTATTATTATTATTATTATCATTATTATTACTCACTACATCAAGGTGAGACGTTGTGAGTCAGTTAATACTAGTAATGTGACTTTTAAGATAATTACTATCGTTTATCTCTAAGGCGCCTAATTTTTTTTTTTTTTTTTTAACATAATTATTAACTTCCATAAGTGCTTACTAATTTTGTAGTGGATAGTTAAGTAAAAAAAAAAGTGATCATGTCTAGTCCTGAGTAGGCTATACCCATTTACACACACACACACACACACATATATATCCATACACACACACACACACACTCACACGTACATACACATACATACACATACACATACATACCCATACACACACACACACACTCACACACACACACACACACACACATACACACACACACACACAAATACATACACATATATACCCATACACACACTCACACGTACATACACATACACACACAAATACATACACATATATAACCATACCCACACTCACACACACACACACACATACACATACAGACACACACACACACACACTCACACGTACATACATACACACACACACACACACACTACAAAGTGATGTATGTTAGTGTGGATTAAACTGAGAATAGAATGGAAGAAGATATATATAATTATTGATGGATGAGTGGCTGGTGGATGAGAGGCAGAATGAGTGAGAGTGGTGGATGGATGAGTGGTGGATGAGGGTCAGAATGAGAGTGAGTGGTGGATGAGGGTCAAAATGAGAGTGAGTGGTGAATGAGAGGCAGAATGAGTGAGAGTGAGTGGTGGATGAGGGTCAGAATGAAAGTGAGTGGTGGATGAGTGGTTGATGGATGAGAGTGAGTGAGTGGATGAGGGGAAGAATGAGAGTGAGAGTGAGTGGATGAGGGTTAGAATGAGTGGAGTGGATGAGGGTCAGAATGAGAGTGAGTGGTGGATGAGTGGCTGGTGGATGAGGGTCAGAATGAGTGAGAGTGAGTGAGAGTGGTGGATGAATGAGAGTGGTGGATGAATGAGAGTGGTGGATGAGGGTCAGAAAGAGAGTGAGTGGTGGATGAGTGGTCAGAATGAGAGTGGTGGATGAATGAGAGTGGTTGATGAATGAGAGAGTGGTGGATGAGGGGCAGAATAAGAGTAATGGATGAATGAGAGTGGTGGATGAATGAGAGAGAGTGGTGGATGAGGGGCAGAATAAGAGTAGTGGATGAATGAGAGAGGTGGATGAGGGGCAGAATGAGTGAGAGTGGTGGATGAATGAGAGTGGTGGATGAATGAGAGTGTTGGCCATAAGGCAAGAAGTGAGCTCTGTTAATAGGTGGTGAGGAATCTGACGAAGGACACGTACGTACGTAATAACTATTCTAAAATATAACGAGAAAAATTATTCGAGTTGAGTTAGATGTATTACTCAAGTAAGCAGCAAAAGACATGAAGGGAAATAATGAATCTGACGAAGGAAATCCTAGCTGAAAGACACGCACTAAACTCTTGTGATTGTGTGTGTGTGTGAAGGTAGGAAGTCGGAGCGAGCATAGAGCAGCGGAGAGCAACCTCCCCGTACGAACGTCTGCATATTTATGAGTTTTTTCCATACTAGGGGCATCATATGTACTGTTTTTTGTTGCCAATCACTTGCAAATCTTATAGTTGTTCCCATTTAAAACACAAACTTTTAAAAAATGAACTGTATACGATTTTAAAAATAGGCATATAAAATACATGTATATATAGTAGGGTAGGATATGGCAGCATCTGGCAACTCAATCACCCACGCTAGCAACACCTGGCAGCCCCACCACCCACGCATGCGCAGTATGGACGCACGGGACGCTTCACTTCATTCTGCTACACCGGATACTCAAAACAATTTAGGAATTCCTATCTCAGTTAGGAATTCCTAACTTCCCCAGTCGAGCTAGGAACTCATACTCAAAGCAATATCGACACTGTGGGACGCCATTTTTATTGTTCCTAAATCGGTTGGATTTAGGAAGACCCCCAAGGCCTTCTAAGTGAGTTAGGAACTCCGTCACCGTAGAAAAGTTGTGAAAATTGATAGCGCGACACTTGAAGTCACCAACACAAACGTGTTATTTTGTTGTTGTTGGAGAGGCAAGAGAGTGAAGAGACTAGTGCAGTGATGGAACTTTGGTTTGCCTACGAAAATAGGCGTCAGCTAAGGCGTGAGAGAGTCTACAGGGATATGCTAGACCCTCTACATCATAGTGATGAACACTTGCTTCCTCGGCATGAAATAATACATTTGTGCCAGGAACTGGAACCACACGTTGCTAGACCCACTATAGTCAAACCAGAATATACTGAGCCCTAGGGTGGAGTCCGGATTAAGAGCGGCATTGCCAAATCATCACCAAAACAAACCCATATCGTTAAAATTTTAATGCATAAGCCAATTTGTAGTTTTTCTAAGTATTCGATATATAATACAATGTTAAAAAGAAGTATTTATAATGACGAGTTAGGTTCATTGTAAGTATATTGACAACAACTCTATACAACATGTGACATGCTATTTTGTACATGCTGCCACATCTCCTGTGACAAAGGGTTAATGGCGGGTCAAGGACACATGTACTCATACATGTCAGTCACCTGGTCATTCTCGCACCAACCACTATGGACCACACATCGTCGGTGTTCTCCACAGCCAAGCCAAGGAAATTATTTATAATGTAAATAGATATTTCCTCCATGAGAAGGCCAATAGAGGACCCCTATTAGATCCCTCTCAGTCAGTTGCTCGTACAGCGAAGGCAACCCCATTAAATTTATCACAGAGAATGTTGGATACCATGTGGGTATGTTTTGGTGGTGATTTGGCACCGCCGCTCTTAATCCTCGACCCTACCCGAAGGCTCAGTATATTCTGGTTTGACTATAGAAGGTCTCATGCGATACCAACACGTACTCAAGTGTTAGTGACTCTGCGATTGTTGGCGAGTGGGACCTTCCAAAGTGTAATTGGGGATACAGCAGGAGTGACACAAGCAAGTGTGAGCAGAGTGGTGAACTCAGTGGTGCATATATTATCAGAAAAAGCAATGTTTTTTCATGAAAAGGATTCTTTTTGCAGTTGTCTCACTGTGTAGGCTGTGACTTAACTAAGATGTCTTTTTTGTTTTTTTATTTACCTCTGAGTTGGATCATGAGAAGGCAAATTTATCCAGTAATAAAAATTTTTAAAAATATATCTTGTATATATCTATATTTCCTTAGCTTACATAATTAAGCCTAAAAGTAGCACACACAAAAATAAACCTGAGTTGACACAGTATCACAGTTTCTGCAAAGGCAAAATATGCATAACACTTCCACTGTGCTAGTGGAGATGTGCAGGCAAGTAAAGAAGACAGCACTAAATATATACTGTACAGCCTACCGTGCATTGGTCCCACACCATATGATTAGTGTAAGGGAAAGTTTGGAGTAAAGATTGTAGGTTGGAGAGGAGGGATGGAGGAGAGACTGAGCTTGAAAAGATGGATGGAGAAGAGATTGTAAGTTGGAGGATGGAAAAACCTAACCTAATCATGTAATGATTTTAAATCAGAAAAATATACAAAACTGCACTAAGCTTAAAACAAAGATATATAATTATATAGTACACAATGACATTGATTTCATGTGTAATGCTGACTTTAAAAAATAAAATAAAATACTGTAACACAGGAGGAACATGACACACAAGAACAAATCATAAATTAAGCATATTATTGGCACACAACCATACTTCCTGAGATATATTGGTATTTATTGAAAGAATTACCGTTTTGCAGCAGTTTTGCCAGTATTTTACCCCCGTCATTTATTGTACTTTACCACTGTAATTTCCCGGTAGTTTGCCCAGGTTAGGTCCCAGTAGTTTGGGTATTATTACAGAATAACTGGGTTTTGGGCTAGGATCGCGCAGTGTTACCACATCTGGCTAGGTCCCGGAAATTTGCCCCAGTCACTTTATGATAGTTTACACTGGTTATATCCCGGTAGTTTACCCAGGTTAGGTCCCGGTAGTCTGCTGTGGTCTAGGTTAGGTTAGGTCAGACTAATTTCCAAATTATGTTTGTAAAACGGGGCATCTCCGAGAGAAACACCATAGATGAAAAGTGTCTTAGAATGGTCCAAAATAGTGGGTAATGATACTAAAATATACAATATAGTGAACCCAGTTCTTCTGTAAATTTACCGGTTTGCCCAGGTTAGGTCCCGGTAGTCTGATGCGGTCTAGGTTAGGTTAGGTCAGGTTAGGTCAGGTCAGGTCAGGTCAGGCTAATTTCAAAATGCCTCATTTGAATATGCCCTATCTTGGAAACGGGGCATTTGCGGAGGAAATGCCATTGAGGAAAATAGTCTTCGAATGGTCTAAGTAAGTGGGTAATGAAGGTAGAAAAAACGTACGCAATAACGGTAATTCTTTCAATATTTACCGATATATTTCATTTGTAATTGATATGAACTTAATATATATAATACTATACTGCACTTTAATATAAGAGGAACATATAAGAGGCGCTCTTATTACGTGTTTACAATACACAGCTGATATGATTCTTCTTCCCCATTGGCTGGAAAAAAGCGGGGACTATTTGAAAGCTCCTTCCTGATTGGCTAAAGGACTTAGAAACTCCTAGAGGATTTAGGAACTCCTAAGTGTTAGGAAGGGTTTAGGAACTCCTCAGAATGTTTTGAGTATGGGCACTTAGGAAACGAGATAGGAGTTCCTAACCTGTTCCTACACTAGGCATTCCTAAGTGAGATAGGAAGGCTAATTTAGGAACTTTTTGAGTATCCGGCCCCTGGTTGCTGCAGCAGCAGAGAACGTATCGTACGGAGACACCAATATATTATCAACATCTTATTGTGATTTAGTACTGTTACTATCATTGACGACGTAAAATGTAAAATATAATTATAAATAATTATAAATAAATATAATCATACAAATAAATTGCACCACCAGATTGTCTGATTTAATTATTTTCCTTTTTGCAGAAAGTGCAAAACACCGTGGGTGCAGAGCTGAGGAAAACAGAGGCGCCAGCTTTTGCAAGATTTGCTCAGTGTTTCTGGTAGGAAGAATTTTATGACTTTGTAAAATTGATTTTTATTAAAATTTTTACTGTCTTGCTGAAATATAACATCTCAATCAGTGAGTTACATATGGTATATAGGGTATATTATATATTCCTTTAGTTGAAAATATATATACAGTACAGTGAATATTTTCTGTATTCTCTGCAAGACAAGTTCTCTTTCACTCAACAGACATCAGTGAGTTACATATGGTATATAGGGTATATTATATATTCCTTTAGTTGAAAATATAGGTAAATTTACTGTTTCGAACAGAATAGGATTCTTTGGACAATGATATATTTTACTATTACGGAAATAAATATAAAAATCGTTGATAACACATAAAAAAATACTAGTAAAATATATTATTGTCCAAAGAATCCTATTCTGTCCGAAACAGTAAATTTACCAATATGGATATACAGTACAGTGACAAGTTCTCTTTCACTCAACAGACACATCACAAGAAGATTCAGCCCATATTGAAACTGCTGTTGCTGGAGGAACTCAACAACATGAACTTTATTGTTCCGGTAAGAGAAATGCTGATTCATTATGATCTTTCTTCATTTATAAATTCTACTCTAATTGTGTCATATTTTTAATTTACTAGGTATTTGAATTGCATTTAATCTAACTCTAGAATCATGAATTATACTGATCTGTCATAAATTATATGTATAATTATTTATATACATATATTTATCTATGATATTTCTTGATGGAGTATTTTACATTGCCCAGATTGCGGCATCATCACTTCGGATTCCTCCGAGCAAGCCTTCATGCTGACTTCCTTCCCAACTCACCACCTTCGCCAAGATGTTTTGAAACCTTAGAAACCTTTGCTTAAGATATTGGGATAGGTGGCTCAGGGGTTTTAGTTTTATGGCATAACAACTCTAGCATGTACAGTTGGCCTGATGAATTCTTATAGACCACTGTGACATCAAGGGTTCGTAACAACTAGAAAATGTAGTTAATTTCCTAACACCAAGCTTATCTAGTAATGTTATTTGGTTGATACTTAAATCAGTCAACAACATTAGAGAAAATTATCAAGGGTAGTACAGTATTTGGGAGCACTTACACAAGTACATTGGGGTGTAGAATAGGTTGATCTTTTCCTACAAACTTGTTAGAAATTCTAAAGTACAGTACAGTACTGTAGACAATAGTGATAGACTAAGGACTAGTCACTGAGAAATAAGTTTAAGACTTGTAGTACTGCTGTATGTATTTGCCATACATCCCACCTCAATATATTACGTTTCACCTTCTCAACCATCCCACACACAATCCTAATTGCCTTCTTACTCATGCCGCAATCCCAATTGCCTTCTTACTCATGCCACACCTCTCATTACTTTCTTCATCCCACCTGGTATTGGGAAGGGAAAGTTAACATTATAGTAGTGTATATTATACAGTATACTGTACTGTATTTACCAAGAAATAGTCACTAAGGATACCTTTACAGGATGCTTTTTCTCTAGGCCTTTGTGTTAAGTAACCTTTCACTTTACAGAATTGGCACCTGACTCTTATGAAGCTCCTACCCAAACCTCTGCTGTTGGAGAGACTCTATTAACACCAAGAGAGTTAGAAACAACTAAAGAAGGTAGCTCTGCTTCATCAGGTGGACATAAACTGGGAGTTTGTTGGTCCTGTTGTGGTTTCCTACATTCTGGGAATAATAATGTGTTTGCCCTACAACAGCAGCTGTCTGAGGTGTCTCTAAAATTGGAGAAAGTAACAGAAATTAAAAGACAGTTAGAACTAAATTTAGATGAATTACAAGCAAAGGAAGAAAGTTTAAAAAAAAAGATTAATGGAGCTTGTTGGAGAAAATGGTGACATCAAAAAGAAATTGTTAAAACAAACCTTAGATAATGATATTCTGCTTAAGGAAAATACAGAGTACAAAAATTTGGTATTAGAGTACAACCTTGAAAAAGCAAAACAAACTTATGTCAATAAACCTATCACTGCATTTCATGAGGAGGTGGAAAAGCAGATGAGAGACATACTTTCTCCATTTTTTACTGACACCCAGATTGATTTCTTTCTCACAGGTGAATCTGTGAGAAAGTGGTCAGATGATGACGTTGCTCGGGCATTGACACTAAAATCTATAAGCCCCAATGGCTATCATCATCTTAGGGAACAACTTAAACTAACTTTTCCCTCAGTTAGCACTCTGCAGAGGTGGACTAAAGGACACAGGTTCAATCCCGGAATCTTGGACTCTGTGCTGAAGCTCATGAAAAACAAGGGTGAAACAATGACAACTGGAAAACGAGCTTGTATTTTGTCTTTTGATGAAATTAAAGTCACTAAAGCATGGGAGTACAGGAAAATAGATGACACAATTTTGAAACCACATAACTATGTTCAAGTAGCTATAGTTAAAGGTATTCTAGGCAACTGGAAACAGGTGGTGTATTATAATTTTGACCAGAAAATGACTGTAAACCTGCTGAAAGCCATTATTACTGCTGTTGAACAGAGTGGTTATGAAGTCCATGCCACAGTTTGTGACATGGGTGGCTCTAACTACAGTTTGATTAATCAATTGAAAATTAATGAAGACAATAATTCTTTTGATAATCCCGTGGATCCCACCAGAAATATTCATGTATTTGCTGATGTTCCACATCTACTTAAACTAATTCGCAATCATTTCCTTGATCATGGCTTTCATTCAGCAGATAGTAATGAAACTATACTGTGTGACTCTGTTAGAGAGCTGATTGCTGTCGATAAAGGTAATATGAAGCTTGCCCATAAACTGACACATCAGCAGGTCTCTGTCAGGGGGTACAAACGGCAGAAAGTTAGCTTTGCAGTTCAGTTGCTGTCTTAACACTGTATCACAAGCATTGTGTTTTCTTGGTGAACGAGGAGAAATTAAAAGTGCTGGTTGGTTGCTGACCGCACAGTTCATCAAGTTAGTTAATGATTGGTTTGACATTATGAACAGTAGCCTCAGCATTGACCCATCAGGAAAACGGAATGCTTTTCGTAAAACAGAAGCACAAATGGAGGTTCTTTCTCATATGATCAGCAGAATCAGGTCACTGAGAGTAAATAAGAGGTTTCTTCTGTTCCAAAAGGGGATTTTGTTAAGTTGTAAGTCCCTGGTTTCACTGTATGATGATCTTCATATCAGGTTTGGACTTAAGTACATTTTGACTAGAAGGCTCAATCAAGATGTTGAAAGTTTTTTTAGCATGATGCGTCAGATGGGCCGATGCTATGATCACCCAACTCCCCTCTCCTTTCAACATCGGCTGAAGATGTACATCATGGGTAAAGATGCCAAAGTTCTGTCAGTTAATGTCAATAGTTTGGATGTGGAGTCAAATACCCTTGGTAAAGAGAATGAGAAAATTACCATGGAAAAACCTCTTATTGCTGGAAGTGACCTTATTGTCGATGGCAATGCTCCATGTCTGGTATCTAAATTGTTCAGTGATCTCGGTCAAAATAATGATCCAGATGAACCAGAAGAGGAAGATGGCTTTAATTTAAATGAAAGGTCAGTTGTCCACTTACCTAAAGAAGAAGCGACTGACTACTTCTTGGGTTATGTGGTTCACAAATTCCAACACAAGTATCCTCAACTTGGATATGTTTTACAAGAAACATGCAATAACATGAGCTGGGTTAGTTTTGTAAGTAGAGGTAAACTCAAGTGTATGAATCCTGACTATAGAGCTGTACTGCTTCACATTAATAAAGTTTTTAGCGATTATCATGGTGAAGCACTAAAGGATGGAGAAGGAAGTAGTGAGATCATTTTAAAAGCATCTAATTTGCCACCATTCTTCCCTATTGAAGTCGCGAGGTTCTTTATTCGTTGTAGAGTTTACTTCATGATAAAATTGTTAAATAATAGATTGAATGAATCAAAACTGATACACTGCAGACAGGCAGAAAAGAAAGTGAAGAAAACTGTAAGCTAATATTGGACGAGTATTTTTTACTACGGTTGTATATAACTTTACCATTTAAATTGCCTCCCAGAAATATGTATTGCATTTTTTGTGTAAACTTTATCCAAGACTCGGATTCAGAGGGGCTCCCTAGTCTGAGGCTTGGATAATTAACTAATATATAAATTGCCTTCCAGAAATATGCATTGCATTTTTTGTGTAAACTTTATCCAAGACTCGGATTCAGAGGGGCTCCCTAGTCTGAGGCTTGGATAATTAACTAATATATAAATTGCCTTCCAGAATATTATATATATATTGCCTTTCAGAATATTTATTGCATTTTCTTACATACCATGTAACAATTATACAATGTAATACATACACCACACTAATACCTTTGTTTAAATGTGTACAAATTGTACTAAGAAGGAATCACCAGGAATGTTCATTCTTGTTGCGGAGTTTCTCTCTAAGAATTGAAAGTTAACGTAAATGTAGAGAGTTTTTCACTCATTGGCAAGTGTGAATACGTACCTGGTGATAGTCATTGACACATACAAGAGTGAGTGAAGTGTGAATGAATTTACTAGTGCCGTATTTATTGATTATCACTATATTAGCTAGTTAATTATTCTGGTGCGGAAGTGCATGCGTGTGTTATTAATTTATTAATTGTTTATGTTGGTGCACGACTGATTTTAATAAATACAGTAAAGTAGTTGTAATTGGTTGTTTCATACACCTTCATCACAACGAAGTCCACAAATAAGTCGGGTAAGGTAAGTTACATTACTTATATAATTAATTAATTATAATAATAATAAAAATCTTAATTTACCGTGACATATATGTATCCTCACGGCCTTGTTATGCTTCTGTTTTGTTCTATGTGCTAGTTACCCCTTTATTAGTCTGTTTCCTTATGCCATCTGTGAAGTAAATGTCTTCCGAGTCCTGGTACTGTACTAGTTTAGGTATTGTTGGATTATGGTACTAAATCATATTCCAGTTGTGTGAACACTTTATATGCTTGAATTTTTAAAAACTTCAGAGTTATCATTGCAAGGGAAGAATAATTAGATGTAAATGAGCATGAGAGGGTAAGATGCAGCATATAAATAATTTCTGTAGCACTCAGTACATGGTTGAATGTCATACTTGATAATCATGGTTCCTGGCTTGTACAACAGCTTTAAAATGTACAGTTTATTATAGTAGCTGTATTTTTGTAGGAAGAAATGTTCCATGCTGACTTTTTACACTATGGGTGAGAGGTTACAGACTTTTGATTCATTCAGATTTGCTCACTTTTTTTCACTCTCCTCTGTATTTAATACTGTACTTTAGAGTTCAAGGAAATAAATTACTCGTGTCTACTTTTATGTTCTTACCTATTTGTATTTCTGTACATCTTTGTTTCCTCTTCTTTTAATTAATTTCTTACTGTGACCTCTAATTGTAGGTATTCCCTGTTGACAAGTTTTCTATATCCTATTATCCTTACTATTCCATACTACTGCATCATATTCCAAGGTAGGCCTTATAAAGGATGTAATTATTTTCTTGACCATTTCTTCATCTATTTAAGTGAAGGCCACTCTCAAGTTTGCTAACAATGTATACATGTTTCTCACTTTTTCATTTGTATGATCATCTGGTGTCAATTTCTTATTTATCGTTACCCCTAAATCTCTTTCTTTCTCTGCTTTATTTAATATCCAAGCTTGTACTGCCAATTTGGTCTTCTCTCACTTCTACCAAATTTAATAATAATGTGTTTAATATCTTCAGTTTCCAGAACTAAAGTAGTTAAAGGAAGTACATTAGTGTTTTCTACTTATGCCAAGATAACTCAAACACAAAAATGTATTGCACACTGGCAAAGTAAATAGTAATTAAGAGTAAACAGAAAAAAATAACAAACTTCTCGGAATAGCAAAATGACTGCACAGACTGCTGGATATACAAAACTACAGAAGGGCAACAGCCTGTAAAGAAACGTTCTTTTTCATGCAAGTAATGAAAGGTCACATTTGAAAGTAAATCATGTACAAAAAGAAGCGAAATTGTGGGTGAAGTTAGAGTTAATGTGGGGAGAAAGATGGTTGAGAGACATGATGTGCATGTAATACAACATAAAGAAATATTAACGAATCTCTAGGAAATTCAGTCAATAATCCCAATTTTCTATGTTTGTGACTTATCTATATTAATCGTAATAAATTAATATCACGGGGTTTTGCTAGCTAGAATCGGCGTGAGCGAGCCTCTATCAGCTTGTAAATACAATAGTGCTATAGCCTTCAATATAGCATACACTAGTCTACTATTCATGAAAACTATATCCACAACTATCAATTGACTCTTTTAGAAAACACCACACACGTATGATGTATAAATCATGTATTAAAACTGAGAATAAGGAGAGATTATTTAAGTTTGAACGAGATTCCTGCATGCGAGGGTCTCCAGTGCAAGGATGAGAGACTGTCTCTCATCCTTGCTCCAGTGAGCGTCATCACTTTGACGTCACGGAGCGCGTGACGTCACGGCTGAATTGATGACGTTTCACTGAACTATCCTTACTGTCTCTCATCCTTGGTACTTTGGTAGCCACCCAGTGTTAAACGAGCAGTGAGGGTGGAAGGATGTATTTGCAAAGTTCCGCTTCCCATGTAATTACCATATATGTACGTATAAATGACAATGACATTATTTATCATATTGTTGTGTTGAAAAATGTGATTCTGACATGCATTATAATAAAATCAGTGTGAAAACGTACTTAGATATGTAAATAGAGAGGAAAAGTAAATTTTGAGTTGCGGTCATTTTGAGCTGGCTACCCATCCTACAAATGACCATTTAGCCTTCACAAGTACATCAGGAGACAGCTAAAGGTTTGTCCCTCAATATCCTGTATCATTTATTTATGTAGCACGAGTGGTTTACAAGCTATTAGCTGTCAAATGTCTTGTTTACATAGTGACCGTGAGTACGGGAGAAAGGCCCTGACTGTAGTCTAATAGGCGACTTAATTCAAGTGTTTAAAATAATCAGAGGTATCGAGTATATGAATTGTAACAAATACTTCACAATTGACCGAATAAATTACATGAGAGGAAATGGTTGTAAAATCATAGGCAAATCCTTCAACTCACACGAGGCAAAAAAAAAATTTCTTCAACCGAGTAGTAAACTTGTGGAAGTCTTCCTCTCATAACCATAGACAGCAACATCGTAGATTCTTTTAAAATATGCTTAGATACACACCTCGATGGCAGTCCACAGCTGACTGCATTTGTAAGAGAATGATTTTTAATAATTCGCAAGAGAATGAATTTTAATCATTCGTAAGAGAATGATTGTTAATACGGTTTGTCCCACTGTAACTGCCGCTTGCTTATATTAAGGTGGCGTGTCCTATGATGACTGCCCCCCGTTATTTTGTTTTGTTTTATAGTCATGTTGTATGAACCTACCTGCTGTCATATATAAATTCCATGTTAGTTTTTCCATACTACATAGTATATCTTTCTTTCCTGCCAGCTTCGGCTGGAGGGAGTGGTGGATGGGGAGGAGCCTCTTCTTTGTTATACTCTCCCTCATCCTTGTAGGTTAGTTAGAACAGCAAAATCAAGCACCCTCGAAAAGACCAGTAGGTCTGTTGCTATTTGAATGTATTGTATTCCTCTCCCCTCCTCCCTCCTCCTCTTACCTCCTCTCATACCTCTCACCTGCTCTGTGTCCTCGTAGTAGCCTGAGTTATGGTCGCCAACTCTAACCACCAAGGACGAGGTACCGTACGAGAGGCAGTGGGCGGCGGTCAGTACCAGATCCTCCGAGATAATGTTCCCTCCGCAAGATATACTCCGTCCAGCCTGGAAGGTAAGGAAATATATGGGACGGGGAGGAATAGTAGGCTTGGTTACGTGGCAAAGAAAGTGAAGGGAAGATAGGGGACGGAGATGAATGGCAGCTGGGGTAACGTGATAAGATGGGAAAAGATATAGTAGTAAGGCAGTCGCGGCCAATACATCTTATTTGTTCCTGAGGATATAATTAAAGGACTCTCCGTGTTGTTTGAGCCATGATCTTTAATTGAGTTATGTTAAGGTTATGCTAAGTTTTATACATATTTACATAATACTTCAAGTAACAAAATATAATTCATTAGTGCAAAGATCTGTATAATATGACAACACAGAAGGAATAATCCATAACATCCATGAAGGACACTCATCTTTACCGAAACTATTTCGAAACTTCCTTGTGTATATGTATAAGCTATATCGTTGAAAGTAATGGCAAGTTCATTATTGCAGAGTTTCTTGTCAACATTCTCTTTTCTTTTAAGGAGGTAGTACAGTGTTGGTAAACCTGGAGCAAATGATTCCTCTAAACAATTTTCAGCAACAGAACACTTATTTTTGTTCTTCTGGTCCTGTTTCTTGGCATACTTTGGAGGAATCAAGGCACTCCAATATACCAAAACTTTGTTTCCCCCTTATTTATTTCATCTTCAGTTTTATCATGATTGTAATATTTATGTGATGTTCTATAACGTACATTGAATCATGTTTTCAATGCAGAGGGATAATACCAGGCCTGTATAAGAAGAAAATCCGTGAAATGTAGGGAAATGCTAAGACTTGCAGCTGGCGTTCTGTCGGATGAGTTTACTTAACCTCCAAAAGATATTAAATCATATTTTGTCGAATATTATTTATAGGGGCCTGGTATTATCCCTCTGCATTGAAAATATGATTCAATGTACGTTATAGAACACCATAAATATTGCAATCATGATAAAACTTATTAAGATGAAATAAATAAGGCTTCTTTGGTACAAAAAAGATATTAGGCTACCACTCCCTCCGACGCTCACCGCCATTTGACAACACAAGTTAAAATAGTTTTTATCAGTATTCATTGTGCTTTACTGATATCACACACAGCATACTTTATAGAACAAAATATACTCAATATTTTATTTTATATGTCTGGTGTAATTTAATTATATGTAACGATACACCATGTATATATATTTCCCAAGCTCTCGTTTTTCCCTTATATATTGTGAAATTGATCTACATATTGTGGAATGATGAATTGGTTAGGCCAGTGGAGTGATATAAATAATGGAAGAATATTGCTTGTTAAAGTAAGGTCATAGAAACTAATGTAAATTTATATTTCTGTTTCACTCTGTTCCCGGCATTGGTTGTATCAGCTGGATAATTCAGTCCAGGTTTATCTTGCAAGAGCGACGGTAATTCCTCCACTGTGAGTCAACTCTTTCCGCCTTGCAAGATAACCTGGTCGGTACTAAGTAGACATATATAGTAGCAAACCCTTGAGCAAACTTGACGAGTCCCCATAGCCTACGTGGTTCACTGTAATAATAATTGCTGGCAATTCTCCATTGAAAGTCATGTAATTAGAAATATTTTATAGTATATGTTTTTTTTGTTTTTTTTATGTGGATTGAAGTCTGTTTAGTTCTCTGCCAACCCGCGAGATACAGAAGACTTCTTATCCTGGTTTGGCAGAGTGGGGTTTAGGAATTACTATTAAAAAGAAAGGGGTATCGTTTTCGTATTATTATTGTATTAATAGTATTGTATTTTTCGTGTAATATGATTGTAAAATAAAACGGGCTTATAATTAGTTGAGTATTTCCGTCACCGATTTTAACAAATAGACTGTGATCCTATATAAATATTTGTTCTCAATTCACATCACTGATCGTACCCCCGTTAAAATTGTAGGCTGGGTTGCTTGCTCATGTGCCTAATTAACGTAACGCTACGCTATCCCCCCAGTGTGTGTTCAACTTGGTTCTTCTGTCACTTTGTCTGGTGGTGGCAGCGTACCGAGTGCTGAGGAGGGGCTAGACTTGGCCTTTGTATTATTTTTTTTTTTTTTTTTTTTAATTCACAAGGCAAGTCCTGTTCCTCATCAGTCTCTTATTTGTTTTCCAGACCAGGTTGATCCAGCGATAGGATAGAGTAGTAGCATACACTGGTGGCTTTTTATTTGTTTTGGCAGTGGGTTTTTCTTGTGTTCCTCCCAATTTAGAGTAAATTTTAAAGTAGTAAACTATAGAATATGGGGAGGGAAAAACACGCCTTTACACTGGTGTCAGTGGGTGGAAAAACTCGACGTTACAGCGGTGGGATAAATCAGACCCAGAAAATTTTTTTTGGCAGAGATCCGTGGAATTGGTTCCTCGGTCATCTTGGTCTGGTGGTGGCAGCGTACCTAGTGCTGGGAGGGGCTGGATTTGTCCTTAGTATGATTTTTTTTTCTTGGTATTCGCAAGGAAAGTCCTGTTCCTCATCAGTCTTTTTTTTTTTTTTTTTTCAGACCAGGTTGATCCAGCGATAGGATAGAGTAGTAGCATACACTGGTGGCTTTTGGTTTGTTTTGGCAGTGTTTTGTTTTTTCTTCACAATTTCGAGTAAATTTTCAAGTAATAACCTATAGAAAAAGGGGATGGAAAAAAAAGTTTTTTTTTTTTTTTTACATGCTGTTATTAGCTTGGTCAGGGGAGGAGGAACTGAACAAACCGTTCCCGGTGTGGTAATTGTTCTGCTCTTGAATCGCATCTTACTTCTGAGTGTCAGACAGAGAGTTACTAATTTTACTGCAGGGATGCTCACCTACAACGTTCACGGTAATGTAAGACGTACCTCCTCGAGCAAGATATCCTCCGCTTGGCTAGCACCCAATTCATCAGAATTGGTAGTGCCAGACGGCAACTCAACTTCAGGCGAAAGAAGGATGGTGGTGTTAGGACATACGCCTCCTTTCGCCCTCATCATACATCTAAATCGGTTGCAGCACCCTCTCAACTCTCAAGAAGCAGCTGCTTCTTACTCTAGTAAGAACGTTTCTACTGTTTCACTACATAATAGTTTCTCTGTCTTGGAAACTGTATCAGACACTCATTCTGGTGACCCTTTAACTGATGACAATTCTCAGGCTTTAACTAAAGGTGTCCATGTGGTAGAGGTTCACGCTGCCACTATCTCCAAAAAGGAAACCCAAGTCAACTAAACTGCAACAGAGACGTCTTCGTGGTTCCTCTGAGACACTTGACTCTTCCTTGCAAAGCAACCGTCTCTGTAGACTCATCCATATTTTCCTCTCAATTTCACCAGAAGCGTTCTCGTGGCTCTGATGAATCTCTTGCCTCACAGATGTTCCC